>JBBPTV010000411.1:0-22927 GCA_038094275.1 Tubosaeta brunneosetosa | reverse complement strand
AAGTACTGAGCACAACTAATATTCACCTAAATAGGGGCAGCAATGCCCAACTAAGGTAAAGTAAATACAGAGTACTAAGAATGAAGCAAGGTCTCACCTCAGAATGCACTGCAAGTACTGAGCACAACTGAGGTGAGATGAAGGAGTTGGAAGGGTTAAATAGTGACGAGGCTACACACTTGCTAAACTCTGGAAAGGTCCAGAACGGGATAGGCGAAACTAGGCACACTGCTTTGGGAATCAACAAAGGGTGCAGCAGCATGCGTTCGGAGGGAGTAGGAGTGCCACCAAGCGATCGACACGAGGTAAGACTATACTATAATAGGTGTAAGTAAGTCCGAAAGAGGTAGAATAAGAAATGAGCAAAAAATGACCGGAGTTGGTCTCTGTGCGAACTCCAGAGATGTCTGGAGTTATACTTTGACACCTAGTTGACACCATTCAATTCCCCATCTTCATTATGCCTATGCCTGACTTTCCTCAGCTCATTCTGAGTTGTTCATTGCTCTGTGCAGTTGCAGAGCTCCTACCTTACACTTATTCAGCATTGTGGCTGATCCGTTTACCAGTATTTACATGAAGCACACTTAGATCCTGTTGTCCACTGTGGTTGCCTCCTTGGTTACTCACTGTGGACATCAGTCCTAACTTCCAGAAGCTCCTTAAGTCAACCCAACAAGTGGCTAGTCTGCTTCCTCAATCCTCAGCTCTTAACAGAACCTGCATATCCCTGTCATATAACTTCTCCAGCCACACTCCATTGAACCACCTAGGATTGTGTTGGTGCAATGCATGCAGACATTTCTTGTTCTTTCAGCTGGGTATGATTTAGATATGTAATGTTTCAGTCTTGATAGATTCTTGTTCCCTCTCATTCAATGATTACATGGCTGCTAGTCTGCTACTATGACAGACTGGCAGTGCCAAGTTTACAAAGATGCCTGAGGCCTGCCTTGAAGATAACTGTCTTCTTGAATGTTTGGATAAATATATATAACATCTTGGCACTTTCCTTCTTCATTGTGTTAAGAGTGGAGGATTAAGAAAGCAGACTAGCCACTTGTTGGGTTGACTCAAGGGGTTTTTGGGAGCTAGGACTGATGTCCACAGTGAGTAACCAAGGAGGGAACCATAGTGGATAATAGGTCTATGTGCACTTCAAGTAAATACTGGTAAATAGATCAGCCACAATGCTGAATAAGCATAAGGCAGGGGCTCTGCAACTATACAGAGATGAACAAGTCAGAATGAGCTGAGGCAGTTGGATATAAGCATAATGAAGATGGGGAATTGAATGGTGACAATTAGAAAGCAAAATGAGAAGCAGTAGACCATCAATGAAGAAAAATGAGTGCAAAATCACCAAATATAATAGGCTTTCTGTTTTTACTCTCCCAGATCTGGTCTTTGACTCAACTAACCTCTGTGTCCCAGCCTACACTGCTTCAAGGTTGCTTGTGCCTCTGAGAAATGGCTGTTTAGGATGCCTGAGTTGTCAAACCCTGTGTTACCAAGTTCCTATCACACAGACACTGATGACCTCACCTTTGAGATGTAGTACCAGCACCTTCCACAATCCAGCTCACTTTGAGACCAACAAGCTTGGGGGTCTGATGTATAAGTCATGTGTACATTCTGCATCTAGTGTGTCCTGAGAAAAAAAGAGTGCACTGCAATAGGTTTTTGGCTACTTCATTCAGGCAGGTGGGATTGGATATGAGCAGGGCCTTTTCCACATCATTGATCTGTTCTTTATTGCTGTTTCCAAACAAGTAGATGATCAATCCAATGGTGGATAACAGACCTCCAATTGCACATGACTGTTAGGCCAGAAATGAGCAGCTACAAGCCATGTATTATGCTCATCTAATGTGTAACATATATTGACTGGACAAAGTCTTGTCCCATCCAGCAATCATGGCTATGGAAGAAGCTGACAACTGCCATGTTACATGGTCCAATGTATGGTCTTTTCTTACAATGTTAAGCAGTTGCCATAGGACATGTACAAGATGGTCATTGTCCTCATGCATGAATAGAGGGCTCAAGCTGTAGGGTGCAGCTGATTATATTGGTGTGCTTTGCAATGGCACAGCTCAGTGCTTCAGCAAGCAGGGGATAAATTTGAAGCAACATTGTGCTATTGTCAGAGTATAAACTCCAGTCAACTTCAGACATTTCTCCTCTATTTCTTACTTTACCCATTTCAGACTTACCTTACTCTACTATATGTTGATTGCCTGATGGAATTCCTGCTCCTTCTAAACACATGCTACTGTACCCTTTGACATCTCCTGATGCAGCATGCCTAGTTCCACCTACTCCACTCTGGAGTTCCCTAGAGTTTAGCTCATGCATACCTTTGACACTATTTAACCCTTTCAATTCCTTAGTCCCACCTCAGTTGTGCTCTGTATTTAGCATCACAGTCTGAGATGAGACTTTATCTTACTACTTTGACACCATATATTTACCTTACTTTAATTCAGCATCACTGCCCCTATTTTAGACTTTAACAGGTTATAAGCCCTGCTAGTGCACACTAGCAAGTATTCTGTAACTTCACACAACTCTGCTCTCATGACATAATCATTGTTATACCTCAACCATGACTTTGATGCCCAATACTACTTGGACTCAGCAACTTTCAAGTATGCAAACTATGTGTCTCTGCCAAACTCCACAAGGAGAAGGTCCTTGGCAAGTCCTAAGGCTCTGCATCCACCACAATTAGCTTAGAAGATAAGACTCAAAAGTGGAATGAGTGTGATGAAAAAGCACATGGTATCATCCAAGATTACATATCCAATGTGATCCTTCTTAAGATGGAGGCTCATACTTCTGCCAAGAACCTATATTCTCCATTATGATATTCAACTCTCCACCATATATCACCCCCATATCATAGCCAAACAGAACAAACTAATGAGGAACTTGAAACATATATATATATTTTCTGCTCAAACAATCCCTACACTTAGTCTGAATTTCTCACCACTGCTGAATTCCATCACAATTCCATCTCTTATAGCTCCACTAAGTCATCCTTGTTTTCTCCCCTCCTCAGATATGGACCTCATTCTTTCCCTGCCCCAGGTGAAATGTTTATTCCCACTTTATCTGAGAGATTGATTGTGCTGTCTGAAGCATGAGATAAAGCTTTGGCTGCATATGACTCTGCTTGCTTAGCAATGACTTACCACTCCACCTGCTCATTCTCTCCTTAAAAAGTCAGAGATAAGGTATGGCTAGAAGCCACTAACCTTTGGATCCTTTACCCCTGCAGAAAACTTGCTCCTATATGCCACAGACCTTTTGGAGTCTAACTTGTCATCTCTCCCCTCACCTACCAACTCAGACTACCTCCCTCTTGAAAGATCCATGACATGTTCCATTCTTCTCTCTTATTGCCATTCAAATAGACTGAAGCACATGGACTTCCTTTTCTGAACTACCACTAGCAGTAGTAGATAATGAAGAAGAGTTTGAAGTGGAGGCTATTCTGTCTTACAAGGGCTGCCCTGGAAACTATTAGTACCTGACCAAATGGATATAGGGATATTCATAGTCTGAAGCCACATAGGGAACCTGAAGAAAATCTTTGACATGCTCCCAGGATCCTCTCCACTTATAAATATTATTATTCCATGAGGTAATGATGGACTTCTCTAAGCAGTATCATACCTCTTTGTGAGTGTCCTTCTCAGTAGTTAAGTCAGTGCATGTTCTTTCCCCTTACTGCTTTACATCTGTTCTTCCTTGCTTTTTGACCTTGTCTTGCTTTCACTGCTGTCCTACTTATTCTTACCTTTTTCTACTCATTTTACTAGTTCTGTGATTGTACCCATTTGAAACAAGCTCACTCACCATTGTATGCTTGATTCTATTTTTCCCCATGTCTTTACCAACCTCCTGAATGCTTTTCACTATTCAGAGTCCCATTCTTACATTTATTATGTTGGATTTAGTGATTTCACACTCATTTTGTTCCCAGATGACTTACTGCTTCTTATTTCACTTCCCAGTTGTCACTATTTGATTTCCAATCTTCATTATGCCTATACCCAACTCTCCTCAACTTATTCTGACTTGTTCATTGCTTTGTGCAGTTGCAGAGCCCCTACCTTATACTTATCCAGCATTGTGGCTGATTTTTTTACCAGTATTTACTTGAAGCATACATAGAGCCTGTTGTCCACTCTGGTTTGGCCCTCCTTGGTTACTCGCTGTGGACATCAGTCCTAGCTTCCAGAAGCTTTAGTATAGTTTTCACGTCACATTACTTCTTTTACATCATGCTTGACATGCACCACATTCCTCAGTTGTTCACTAAGACTAAGTTCTTGACTAAGATATTCACACATCTCCATTTATTATGATACTACTCTAACTAGTACCAGCTCATTTCCTTAGGTATATACAATATAGTTATTCAAGTTCTTGACTGAGCTTGTTTCCTCGTGGTCTAATAGAGCAACTGAGCATGCCAACTGCACATGTATTATTCCAACTTGGCATGATTGGGCTTTTAAGTTACCTGCAATAGAATTTGCCATTAATTTAGCAAGGTTGAAGTCAATCAGATCCTTGCTGTTCTTTCTAAATTATGATTGAACACTATCTGGAACAATGCAATGGTAGAGGTGTACCAAAATGTTTCAGCATTTGCCCAGTGGATGAAAACATGGTCATCTCTACCTATGATGCAATTTTAGAAATGTGAGTCAAATACACTCAAATAGTGAATCAATAGTGTTTGCTCATGTCTTTTAAAGCTGGCCATCTTGGATATGTTTTAACAAAGTATATGTATGTATTATCTAAGGGTCATTTGTAAAAGCTTTCCTGAAGTATATCAAGCCCTATAAGCCATCAAAGACTTAAAAAACAACTTGTTTGAGTTAAACTTACCTGATCATCCATGACAACATAGAATACATCCTGTTTTCTATATGTTCTTGCTGTGCATCCACCACCTGAGTGACAATCACTTGTCTTCAGGATATTTGAAAGGACAGGTATTTGATTTCAGTAAGAGTGATCTGGAATGGGCTATTGACTGCATAGCTTCCTATCAAGGGAGTGGTATAGATGCCCTATTGCAAATAAAGTGGATGACAGGAGATATCACTTGATTGCCATATCTGAACATCTTTCATCTGAAGCCACTAGAGAGGTACCTGGAGCTATTACCTGTTGAGGGAAAGGTTGCCCTCCTGCCAATGATCTGCAGGTATATAGTAGGTTAGCCTTGCTTGCAAATCCTCCAGAACATATTTAAAAACCTACCAAGCTTAAGCATACTATATCAGGTTACTCTACTTCTTCAGACCTTCATCTTTTTTCACAATACCATTTCTCAGCTCATCAGTGCTTTCACCCTCTACTGAAGAAGGTAACCAAAACTTCACAACTCTTAGTTTATCTGCCTTCAAGAAGACTTTTTCTTCTATGACAAGGATAGCTCTTGTGTTTCAAAGGTGCCTCACAGGCTTCTATGTCTCTGTCTAGCCTATAGCCAGAAAGTCTGCTTGGTTTTATATAACTCTATAGTGCTATGATGTTATGAATGTTAAAAATATTATCAAATAGACATAAAAGTATACAAAAGTATAGTTAAAGACTTGGAAAAAATATAAGTTCATTGTTTGTATTTATTTGTATATCCAAACGTATAAACCCTGTCACTGAAAAATTTCCCACACTTTTTCTTTCCACCACCACCACCACCATCCACTCTCTTATTGCTATCATATCTAAAACTGGTGATTGTTCTCCAGGTTATTACTCCTTTTTGGGTGTGTACATATAACTTGTGTAACTCATCCTCTACTCAACCTGCCATTATCTGCAAAATGTAACTGTTATTGACAATGGTGTAGGTGATACTTTCCTCTTCTTATTGGGTGTGTGGATGTGACCAGCCATTATTGGTAAATGTGACCTGCCCTTATCCACAAAACATCAGTGATGCATAGTGTGATGGAACATCCTAGAGTAACATCCTCTGTGAAACTGCACATAGTAGTCACATTGCATAATGCACTTTCCTCTGTCACTCAGTAGTGTTTGCTTCTTACTAGGGCATCATGTCAGTTGGTGTTAATTCACACATGCCATTGTCTGTTCCCTCTGCTCTTACAAGGCCAACCTTGCACATCCACTATGGAGCTTTGGGGTTTAGCAGAGATGGAGATATCAGCAGCCAGGCAAATGTCTGTGCTGAGTACAACTCCAAGGATCTTTTTCCTATAGAGTTTGGCAGAGATGCATAGTTTCCATACTTGAAAGTTGCTTGGTCCAAGTAGGGTTGGGCATTCAACAATTGAGGAGGAGGTCTTGGAGGGCATCAGAGTTGTGGTTAGAGTACAATGATAATTATACTGTGTGAGTGGAGTTGTGCAAGATCACAGAGTGTTTTCCTAGTGTGTGCTAGCAAGGCTCATAACCTATTAAAGTATCTAAGATGGAGGCAGCAAGGCCCAATTCAGACTATGCTGCTAAGTATAGTGCACAACTGTATTTACCTAAGATAGGGGCAGCAAGGCCCAACTAATGATAAGGTAAATACATGATGTCAATGTAGTAAGAGAAAGTCTCACCTCAGACTGTGCTGCTAAGTATAGCGCATAACTGAGGTAAGAGGAGAAGATTGAAGGAATAAATAATGTTGAGACATGTGCTTGCTTAACTTCAGACAACTCTAGAGTGGAGCAAGCAAGAATAGGCATGCCATGTTAGGAAATGGTAAAGGTGCAGTAGTGTGTGTCTGGAGAGAGCAGGAACACCACTAGACAATCAGCATAATGTCTGACCATACTGAAATAAGGTAAAGTAAGTCCAAATCAAGTATAGTAAGAAAAGAGTGAGAAATGTCTGGAGTTCATACTTTGACAGAAACTAATAAGCTTGTCAGCCTTTTTGTGCTCTATCATGAGAAAGCAGGTGATAATGGATTCAGAGATTATACCCTCAACAAGATTGTGGCTGAGCTGAATGAAAAGTTTCTTAATCAGAAGGTTCTCAAAATGGTGAAATCCTGTTCTTCAAAGTGGAAAAATGTATGTATATAAACTTCTCAGATGACACTCATTATTTGATGGGTTTAACTTCAGAAGCTCAAGGCAGAATATTTTGTGATTATGTACACACATGAAGGGCTATGCATCTAGTTTTGCCTACACTGATGATAGAGGTGTTATTGTTGATCAAACAACTGTGCAAGCATGGACTTTGTATTGCAAGGTGATTTGCACATAGACACAGTGCTACTTATTTCTGATGTTTTTCTAGTCATACCCAAATGCAGTGAAGTATAAGAATAATCTATGGTCATACTGGGAGGACTTATCCCTCATCCCTTCATCTTTGACAAAGCAGTCACATGTTTACAATCTCCAGCATACATGTTGTCAGAAGAATGCCAGTGTTACAATCTTTTTCCTTTTGTTCTTCTTCCTCATTCTTGTACACTTCTCTCATCATTCTCTTTAGTTCCTCCTTTTCTCATCATCAATTATGACTTCCTCTTGAGGCTATCAACACTTCCTTTGGGTGATAACTCTTATCTATATCACTCAGGCTTACTTCCTTCCCTAAGTAGTATCTTGAACTATCATCTCGTCCTCTCACCTTTCTTCTTCCAATGACTTCCTTGTGTTGTCATTTCCTTTCCAAGGTAGATGACTCAACCCTACAGTTCCTTCTTTTGTCTTGCCTTATCTTTACTATCCCTTTGGACAATTAGCTCCACAGCTGTCTCTCTCATGACGGCAATGTCTCCCCACATTCCATAGCATTCTACAATGTTCCATTCTCCCACAATTGGAACACATATATACCTGATCGCCTGTACTATAGTTCTTCACTCTGAATCTACGTTATTCTACACTTGATTCTTTGTCCTTGAGCGACTCTTGAGTCTGAGTCCCTTTTCTCAACATTGATCCTGAAGTCTTTCGACTTTCCAGTCGATATCCTTCATCCTTAGTCTACAATCTCAATTGTATCCTTTGTCCTCGTTCTCAAGACCCTTCCATTGTCTCTAATACAAACCCTTATTATTGTTTTATGGCCTCTGTCCTTGGTTCAAGCTTAGCTAGTTAAGAGAGACACTGTGGTACCTCTTCATGAGCGTCTGCCTCTCTGAAGTTAAGTTGAACACCCTCTCAAGCATTTTAGCGTTACAGCCAGTGGTCCACTGGTAGCTGGTCAATCAAATACTCATGCCAATGATGCAATAGAAGTTGATCCTTCTGCCACCACACCCTCTGTGACCAGTGGTGTGGTTCCACCTACTCCAGTGGCATCCAGTTTCATTGACTCTGGCAATATTACCCCTTTCATGCCATCTACCTCTTTCTGGATGTCTTATCCATCCAAATCTACTATTTCAATGGCTTCCACCAGGACAACAAGTGTTAGCCAAAAATGAAAGGTGCTGATTACAACAGCTGAATGCATTTCTTGAACACCTTGATTCCAATGCTCTTAAACCTGTTATACTTTCCTTACTGGAACTCTCACAATTGCATACATTATCACCATTAGCCAATGATGACAACTATGTTGAGGCAGCTTCCAAAGCACTCATGTCATTCAACCTTGATGTGTCACAGGTCAATGATCTCATCAACTACATGAGTGACAAAGAACACAAGAGCTGAGTGAGATTCTTTCTCAAGTTCAATTGTGGAGCACAAGAGCTATGGATTGTGAATATACTCATGAGGATTCAAGCCAACAAGGACATTGATGCCTAGAGGCAAAGTATGTCTGGTGTGCTGGCTGGGTAGTGCTGTTGGCATGGTATGTTCATTAGAATCTGGCTATTTCTTGCATAGTTTGTGGTAACTATCATTACCCCTCTTGCAGGATTCATCATATATAGTATGCAGTGCACTGCAATGTTACTCATTTGCAAGGTGTGACAACATGACAATGTGACATTGATACCATCTTACAACTTGGTCCTGCAAACCTACTCTGGCAATGACATGTCTTGCCACACAACAATGACTGAAGTACTGATTCTTAGATCTACTAACCTAGCATGAAAATATCTTGCTGTGATGACACTGAACTGACTTTGTTGTGTCACAAGGCCCAGCAAGCATACAAACATCAGGTGGCACAACCCTGATCCTTTGCTGTGTTGCAAGGTGTCATATGCCATCCAACTCTGGTCAACTCTGGTCAACTCCAGACTATTTCTGGTGTGATCTCATCAGATACACATCACCTGACTTCCAGACCACATGAGATCACCTCATTTAGTATAGATTTGCTTATGTAACAAAACTGTGCACCACCCTGGCCACCCTATACCCAGTACATAGCTCTGGCTTTCACTTATCTATTCATCCATCTTACCTTAGTCATTCAACATTCCATCTTATTCATCCATTAATTCCTATGCATTTTCAAGTGTAAATATTCTGTAGTGTACTATGTTGTACTTTAGTCAGAATATCACCTAGAACACCTCCTAACTCCTAATCTCCACTCCTAAGGGTCCTGAACCTACACAAGGGTGTGACACATAAGTTCTACATCAAGATCCACCCCTCTGCATCTCCACATCTCTGCATCTCTGACCCCCTGACCCCTAATTAGGAGCAAGGAGAACTGGTTCTGACACAAGACCTGATTGTTATGCAGTGTATTTTCCCCTATTCAAACCCCTATGCAGATGTCATGTGATCTCAAACATATGAATGATATGTGTTACATTTACATGGAGCCACTGCCAGGCTAGATTGTAAGTGCTGGCCCTTATTCCTATGCTCTAAACCTATGACATCATGACACTAGTTGTCTTGCCTACTAGGCTGGGTGCTATTCTTATCATTTACTATCTCATACTCTATGATATTATACTTCACTGATCATGCATTTATTTACTGCCTACTCCTCTTATCATGCACAATCCTTCCATTCCATGATTTTCATTGATCCTATGGCTATGCTTATCTCTTTAGGGCTTAGGGATTTACTGTACATAGATTTATTAAGTACAAATAGATACAAACCTATAGACAGTATATAAACCCCCTGAGTCCAGCTGGAATGCCAGTCTGGTTCTCTTGGGTGTTTCTCTATAGCATCTTGACCAAGTTCTTCCCCCTTTCTTGAGTCTAAGCTGTCTAGTGTGACCTGAGGTAGCCTAGTGCTATAGGGTTGTTTCACTGATGTGCCAGACAAGCATACAAACACCTTGCAGTGACAACACTGATCCCTCATTGTGTTGCAAAACCAACAAGCCAGTCCTTTGCTATATTGCAAGACCCAACAAGCATGCAAGCAAAGTATGCTGGCACTGTATGCCACACTGTGTGGTGAACTTGAGCATCACATTGCTCATTTACTCCCTTTCCTTGTTGTCCCTTAGGATCTTGAGTTTGTACTCTGTCTGGGTCTCTGCATATGCCTTGAACTATTTGAATGCACCAAAAACATTGGACTTGACACATATTGGCAGAACAAAGTGATATCTAGAGTAATCATCAATGAATGTGACCCAATTAGCAATAGCCAGAGAATGTTCTGTAGGGTACTTCATGCACATTGGTGTGCACAAGCTCAAGAGGATGAGAAGTGTGCCATTCAGAGGCAGAAAAGGGATTTTCATGCATCTTGCCAGCCAGGCATGGCTGACAGATCAGATCAGGCAATTCCTTGACATCCAGCTTTAATCCAGTCATAAGTTGGTGATCATGAAGCGTTGAGAGCTGAGAATTGAGGAAGTGGACTAGCCACTAGTTAGGTTGACTCAAGGGGCTTCTGAGAGCTAGAACTGATGTTCACAGTGAGTAACCAAGGAGGGAACCACAGGCTCTATGTGTGCTTCAAGTAAATACTGGTAAATAGATCAGCCACAATGCTGGATAAGCATAAGGTAGGGGCTCTAGAACAGCACAGAGCAATGAACAAGTCAGAATGAGCTGGAAAAAGTTGGATATAGGGATAATGAAGATGGGGAATTGAATAGTGACAGCTAGGAAGCAAAATGAGAAGCAGTAAGCCATCAATGAACAATATGAGTGTGAAATCACCAAATCTAACAGGAGATTGGGTGGCCTCAACAGCTTCTCAGGGAGTTGGGCTTTGCAGTGACTGTTTCTTCTATGCTCCATGTTGACACCCAGTCTGCAATTGAAATGGCAAAGCATCCAGAGCACCATGGTTGTATGAAGCATTTAGACTTGTGCTGGTTCTAGCTAAGAGACATTATAGAGAAAGGTTTGATCTCTCCTACATTTGTGCTCACTGAGGAGATCCCTGCTGATCTGTTGGCCAAGCCCAATATTGACTCAAGTACTATGCTATGATGGGACTATCTAAATCAGAGGGGGGGGTTGATTGATTGCAGAGTTGTGCAATCAGGGGGGAGTGTTATATTTGGTGATTTCACACTCATTTTGTTCATTGATGGCTTACTGCTTCTTATTTTACTTTCTGGTTGTTATCATTTGATGCCCTATCTTCATGATGCCTTTATGCCACTTTCCCCAGCTCATTCTGCCTTATTCATTGCTCTATGCAGCTGCAGAGCCCCTATTTAGTATTTACTTGAAGTGCACATAAATCCTGTTGTCTACTGTGATTCCCTCCTTGGTTACTTACTGTGGACATCAGATCTGTACCTCTTATTCCTTTGTCAATATACCTCAGTTACTCACTGTGGACATTAGTCTTAGCTCCAAGAAGCCCCTTGAGTTGACCCAACAAGTGGCTAGTCCACTTCCTTGATCCTCGCCTCTTAACAGGAACCTAATGTGTTTGGATAGCACAAGGGTGGAAATGGAGCACTTTGTCACCTCACAAGTCTTGGGGTAATGAACCCACAGTGCTGGGTACTGGGATTTCTGTATTCTGGTCAGCATAGCACTAGGAGTTGAGATGACAAAGAACAAGACAACTACCTTGTCAAATGTGTTGGATGACCCAGATCATAAATCCACTTTTCTGGTTGGGACTGCACTGAGTCAGTACTGCCATGAACAAAGCAGCTCCATGCAAACCAATGGCCATCATCTACTCACCTGTTACTCACAGCCATGTCTACCCATTCCCGCCTGGTTCCACTGAATCCCCCAAATCAACTTGCTCTATTACTTTCTGTCAGAACCAGTCCTTCTTGCTTCTGGATATGGGTCAAGAGGTCAGAGATGTGGAGATGTGAGGATATGGAGGGGTGGATCTTGGCACAGGACTTATGTGTCATGCCCTTGTGTAGGTTTAGGACCCTTAGAAGCAGAGTTTAGGAGTTGGAAGTTGAGGAGATGATCAGGAGTTAAGGAGATTAGGAGCTTGGAGGAGTTCTAGTTGATATTCTGACTAAAGTACAATCAAAGGTACTACAGAATATTTATACTATGGAGATGCATAGAGTTTACTGCAGATTGAAAAGATTGAACATTTAATGACTAAAATACTTAGTAAGATAGAAGAGGAGATAAACAGATGCCAGAGCTGTGTGCTGGGTATACAGATCATCAGAGTGGTGTGCAGTTTTGTTACATAAGAAAATCTATACTAAATAAGGTTGTGTCATATGGTCTGAAAGTCAGGTAATGTGTATCTGAGGAGATTGCACCGAGATGATCTGAAGTTGACTGGAGTTAACTAGAGTTTAAATGGCATATGACATTTTCTCCCATTACTTCAGTCATCCCCCTGCCACCTGTCTACACCAACCACTTGGTCAGGGTAGAGAAGTCAAGGCTGTCCAAGCCGTCACCCTGCCATATTCTGCCAGTCTGCCATTGTTCCCAGATGCCACAACCAATTTCCGCACACTATCCCAGCTGCTGCTCAGTCAGAGCAGGGGATCTCAGGCAATATGATTGTGCTGCCATTACTAGGTGTGTGCTCTTTTCTCCTTGTTGAGTTGTTATTGACCAGACAACAGCTACCCAGATCAAGGGTATTAATCAACACTAGGTCTATGTATTCTTGCACTGCTGATATTTTGTATTCCACTGACCCATGTGTTCTATCCTAGACTGAACCTTATCCAGACTGCCAATTATGCATTGTGCAGTGCATACAAACACTAGGGTACACTGTGTCCCAATGAGCTGCTCCTACCAGCCTTCTTAACAATAGATGACTGCAATCTTCATGCCATCCACTTGATGCCTGGTTCCCTAGAAGGTGATCCTGCTGATATATCATTCTTCAAGAGGAATTTCAAAGCCATTATAAACCTCATCACCCATAAATTAACTTCAACTCTACTGACCATGTTTTCAAATTTGAACAGCCCATTAAGAAAATATGAACTGCCTTCTTCAGTGCACCCTTGGTGCTCTGGTCCTCTCACAAGTTATTCCCTTTCTCCCCCTTTCTTATGCTGACACCTAACCCCACCAGTCTCCAAACACTTTGATGTTTCCACAGGTCTATACCTCTGCTCAAAAGGCAGTTTTGAGAGCTGCCATGACATGGAACTCTAACAAATCTAGATCTGGATGTCTAGCCTGGCACTGCTTTGATAGGAACCAAGTCATTTGGTTCATGGCTATGGAAGACTTCCTTGTGGTCTTGTTGTCCCTAGTTCAAACTGCTCTTTATATGCTAAGCATCTGAAGTGCAAGAGAAGGTTTGGTAGGTGACATCTTGTTTTGGAGCCCAATTAGTGAGCTAGACAATGAGCTTGTGCTGGCATTACTAGCAAAGTTGCTGGCCTCAGTAAGTGACAAACATGCAGCTATACTCCAAGTATGTGGTTGATCACACATCACCAACTTTCAATCAGCATACTTTATAATGTTGTCTAGCACCTGCATCAACTATGTTAGATTTGGTGATTTCACACATTTTGTTCATTGATGGCTTACTGCTTCTACAAGCATTTTACTTACTTATAAATCATGTTTAATTGCATAAGGAACATCTACATGTTAGATGACTTGAGCAAGGACAAATGTTAAGTTTCTCTCACAAAAGTACACCCTCTTACTTGGCTGAACACTTTGGCAAGCTTGCTAACTACCTGACAAAGTCAGAGTCTCCACAATTATACCATACAATATCACCAAATTACCCCTTCATGGGCTAATTTGTGGCCTGTGGTCTGCCATACAGACCCTTCCATTTGAAAGAAGTGTTGATACTTTGAAATTCCAAACACTTAGAAATGGCTCATTTCAGAATGATTCCATAATGTCTATTCCTGATATTCTCATCTATATGATTTATCCAACAAACAAACCCATATCCACTGTAATATTATATCATTTTCAGCTTTAAGAGTAAGTTATTGGAATACCTACCAATAATACTGACATCTGCTTCTTTCCATCACTTTTCTCTTATGGAGATTTGATACATTCTACATGTGAGAAACAAGCAAGAGGTTGGTAATCTTAGATCTCCTCTCTCTAAATATACTTTGTAGGTGTTTAGAGAAAATATGTAAGCTCTATTTCCTTATATGATAAATAGTAAAGATGGGAAATTATGATCAAGGAAGATGATGGTATGAAAAGTGGCCTTGAATTTGATGACAACTTCAGATTCACTTCTAGCTTATAGTAAAAGATTTCTAGATAATAGGCTTCATAGGAATGAAGTGAACTGATATATTAAAGTTAAGATAATTAGACTGGTACTTGAAACTAAAATTACACTTAGCATAGACTATTTTAGCATATAATTTTTCACATGTGAGAAATAGTTACATTAATTCTCAACCACAGTATATGTAGCAAGATACACTTCAAAATATCATAAGAATATTCATAAATGGATGAAATTCATATTATTTTCTGAATACATCATATCTAGATAGCTATAAAAACTAAGTTTATTACACTTTTATTTTATTTAGTTCTTTCAAATACTTACTAAAGTTAGTCACTTACATTAAAAATGTTTATTTTTATAAATATATATATTAGTTGCTAGATAAAAGCTCTATTTAATCTGAAAAATCATACCAATAAGGGATATTATAGTAGTATATATATCTTTGTAGTATATAATAGTAAAAGGAAATGACTAATAATATTATATATATTTAAAAATGAGATAATTTACCATTATCTTTTGATTTGTTGAATAAGAACTCTAGAACCACCAATTTATGAAACTGCCTACTAGAATATCATAAATAACATACCTAAAGTAGAACACCATTTACAATAATTTGTTCCATTAGATAGTATTTAGAATTAACATCTGATATGTAGCAAGACTCAAAATTCTTAGCTTCAGGATATGTCTGCTAATATATTGTAGATACACCATCAAATTAAAACACAGCTTACTAGTATTTGGTCCATTGAAAAGTCTTTAGAATCTCTAGATTAACAATTAGCCTATACCAAGACATTACTTTATATTAAAGATATAAGTGAACATTCCAGTGTTCTTTTCATTAGACACTATTTAGTATAAATAGTTTATATCTAGAATGATATTGAATAATATGAGACATTATAGCTAGCTTACCTATGATCTCTGAATGCTTAGATAGTATCCAACAATAAAGCTTGAAGATTTGAATATAAAACAATATTGTAAATATTAACAATGTACATAAAGAAGATTTTCTCAACCAAATATAGCTTTAAATCTTAATTAACAACACTTTCCTTCTAAAATGACATTATAATCAACATAATAGAATATATCTTCTAATTTACTAGATATGAGCTAGAGCACATATATCAACAATTCATTTACTGTGCAAATATTATGAGTAATAATAGAATTTAATATTCATCCTGACTAAAGCCATGTTCCTAACATATTCATTTAGCCTTAAAACCTTCTTGGAAATACCCTAGAGTATCTAGAAGCTAATGCAAATTGATTTGATAATAAAATTAGTGGAATTCACCATATGCATTATTAGAAACTTCCACTGTCTCTTGCTTGTGAGGCTATATAATGCTAATATCCATAAAGATATATGTAAAAGAGATATATAATGTATAGAAAACAATCATGATTACTTATGTCTAAGATAATGCAAGTTGAGTATTTTGATAGAATAACAAGGTTGATGAAGACTTTTTAATCAAGTTGAATGATGTAGAAAATCTCAACTAATAGCACTATTGCATTTATAAAGATTTAGTAGCATGCAGCTGCCTATAGTCTAGTGGCAATCCAAAAGATCCACTACATGCCTATTGGTATCACTAATTCAAACATGATAGGCATCAAATTAGCAGAGCTAGCAAACATGTCACAAATTAAAATGGATACTCTACCCATGTGGCAATGCCAAAGTCTCTATATGGACATATAGTCTAATAGTGGCCTGCACAGATGCCAAGTTGAAGGCCTAATGCTAATCATTGAACATAAATATTGGTGGTCCACATGATGTATGTCATGCATAGAATGTACAGATTTGCTAGAATCAAGTTGACATGTGTAGTATATTATATGACAACCCCTATATTAAAAATCATGACTTTTAACATAGAGCTATCATCTAGAGCATATAGATCCTTATAGCTCTGTGCTGCCATATTGTTTAAATGTTACACTAAGTGTACTTGAGGAGTTCAACCTAACATTGGAAAGATAAACACTCACAAAGAGGTATTACAGTATGACATCATCTATGAGTTTCATAATCGAATCAAGCTTCAGCAGCTAAGATGCTGGGTGGTTAGTGACATTTGAAGCTGACATATTGTGCATTTTAGGTACTAACTCTTGAATAGGGCAAAGGAGATGGCTTATATAAGGTGATAAGGCAGCAACTGTAACACAAAGGCCACAATAGCACAGCTGTTGAGTTGTTCAACTATCAAGTTTTCAAGCCCTCATGTTTTACTATAACAATAACTCAAATGTTAGTTTGGTGCAAGTTGCATATAGATTGTTTACATGGTGTATGATAAAGCATAGGTATCAATGATGTCTGTAATTAGGCCAGTTGAAAAAATACAGACAGCCTTTGCCTTCAAAGTGCCTGTTCTGCTTTAGTCAGCAAAGAAAGTGAACCCATCACAACACCTTTGAAAATATAAGAATGGCCTTTATAAAGTTCTCAACATCGTTCTGTACTAATGAGGAATATGTGGAGATTAGTCTAACATTGGCATGGAGCCCTACTCACATTGTTTTACTGTGGCAAGAAGCTTAAACATTAAGTTAGCAACACTAATACCCTAAAATTAATTGTACTTACAACTCACAGATCATGGTGGCAGCTCCTATAGAAATGGAATTTGAAGTATTTTGAGCAATAGGATACCCATTATTTTTGAGCAGATTAAGGCTGCTAGGATGGTCCACCGTATATGCTACTATTCAGAAAGTCTGTTAGAAGATTTGGTTCTGGAATGGTGCCTGTCAACAGAATAGTAAGGGTAGATAATGAAACCATACATGATTGTTATGATCTTAGTATTTTCACTTTACACTTTCACTATCTTATCATGCATAGGATCTTATCAAAGGTCATGGCCATGCTATGCAGTAAGTGCTGACTTGATATGTGTTACAGCCAGGCTATGCCATAAGTGCTAACACATTCCTAATGTGATCTATAACTCATATTTCATTTCCCTCAAATATGTTTCACCTTTTAATTTCTGTTTCATGTTTCTCTTCAATTCTGCCAAATCTCATGTGTGCCTTATATTTCTCTTATCCTGGCCAGGCCAAATTCTTACATGTGTTTCAATCATGTTCTTTATTTCTGTGCAGTGCATGGCTATGTCTCTTATCTCAAGGGTTTAGGAGATTCCATATTAGCAACTTATAAGTAGATTTGATCACAACATGTACATATACTTAGGATAGTATATGAAGGCCAGTGGCTTGCTAGGACATCTTTCTAGTCAAGTTCACTTGGAGTTTACCTTCAACTTTGAGTGATTCCATCTCTTTATTGGCAAAGGTTGCTACTACTTTGACATTTACAAATTTTTTGTGAAATCATTTCAATAACAGAGAACTTACAAAGATTAATGTTTCAAACAACTATGTGGTATCACTCCACACCTGCTCATGAAAAATCCCAAACACATGAAGTTCTGATCATGTAATCCACCATGCTATCTTTCTTAACTTAATGGGATCAGGCTAGCATACCACCTGTCTTCAATGTCAACTAATGATTTGACAGCCCATTTGGCAGCAACACAAAGATGATCTGCAATTCTGCACTCAGATGAAACATATACAATGGAAATATTATTTCATTTGGAATGACCTAGTTGGTAAATATTAACAGAGGAATAAGGAACCTGATGTCCACAGTGAGTAACCAAGGAGGGAATCACAGTGGACAACAGGCTCTATGTGCACTTCATGTAAATACTGGTAAACAGATCAGCCACAATGCTGAATAAGCATAAGGCAGGAGCTCTGCAACTGTACAGAGTGATGAACAACTCAGAATGAGCTGGGGAAAGTTGGGTATAGGTATAATGAAGATGGGGAATTGAATGGTGACAACTAGGAAGTGAAATGAGAACCAGTAAGCCATCAATGAACAATATGAGTGTGAAATCACCAAATGTAACATCTTCAGCTTGGTTTTGGTCTCTTTCACCTCACCATAAACCTCATATCATAGGGCACTTCTACATGTCCACCATGGCTCAGTTCATCAAATCAGCAAGAACTTATGAAGACAAGTTCTGCATTGAACACATGGAAGAGAGGCAATGCTGGTACAATTGTGCTTTGATGAGTTCTTTTTTGATGTGCTTGCATAAGGTTTGTCAGGATTGTTTGGCATTGCATTGTCAACCTTGAGTTGTAGTGCCCAACTTTCAACCATAGTCAGAAAGAGCCCACTTGAGACTCTATCATGTATGGCATGTCCAGCATGTTGTATAGTATCAGTCATGTTTTTGTATATACTATACTGGATGACAATATGGATGCTTGGAATATCAAGACCCTAGAAAGTATATCAGCTTTAATAACCCTCCTATGATGGCTTACAGTTGTGGCGCCTGCTGTTGCATGTAGAATGCATCAATTGCTGTTTGGGTCTGAGAAACTTTCAAATGTCTGCTGAAGGTATTCTGTTAACATGTTCGAATGATAGTGTTTGACAAGACCATGGTTTTGGAGACATTGGGGAAGATTTGATTTGATAAAGCATGCTGCATCAGTTGCATCTTGTTTTGAATCATGAAAAACAGATGGGACCAAAAGATGAAGGTTTTTGAAATTACAAAGACTACCAATTATTGGGATTGTAGCATATGTTATATTGGGACAATTTGATGAGTGGTGTAGTTCTAATGAATGGGCTGAGATATTGAGGTGCTGTTTGACCATCACAAGAATGTTGTTTGGCAGGGTTGCAGACAGTGCTTGAAATGGGATTCCTCTTGAAAGGAGAGCTTGAAGTGATCCAATCTTTCCACAGACTGGTCTAAATGCATCTTCTCCATAGTGTGATAGCCCAGCAGTGTGGATATTGTATGCCTTATCAACATGAATGTATGTGATTTTCAGAGTGAATGAACAATTCTCTCATAGTATTCAAGCTAGCTGGGGGAGGTGGCCACTGATTGGCCCCAGTTGCTCCAGAGAGATGATAAGGTGTTGAAAGTGACCATCTTGGATACTCTTTCAAGTCAGTGAAACTGGTGTGATATGAAATATTTGCATATCCAGATGCTGAACTCATCTTCCAAAGTGCCTCATCATGTGGAGTATTCTCATTGATCACTATCATTTTTATCCCATATTGCTCACTCTCATTTACCTGTGTTATTGTAGTACTCTACTTATCTTGCTGTTGTAGCCCACTACATTATCTTACCTGAGTTATTTGAAAGTACTTGAGTGGAGAGATTGTGATCATGATTGTGTCTAGTTGTAGAAGGATCAGGATCAGCAAACATAGAGTTTTGCTGCTTCCAGTGCCCATGATAACAACACAGTCATGTTGAATGAGCAAAGTGAGAGTTGCTTGAAGTTGAAATATGCATGGAACTGTTAAAGTGCTAAATAGGGGCAGCAATGCCCAACTAAAGTAAAGTAAATACAATGTGTTAAGTAGCCAAATAATGTCTCATCTCAGACTGTGCCACAAGTACTGAGCACAACTGAGGTGAGACAATGGGGTTAGAAGGGTTAAATAGTGTCAATGACATGCACTCACTAAACTCCAGGAAACTCAGAATGAAGTAGGTGAAATTAGATGTGTTGCTTCAGAAAATAACAAAGGGAACAGCAGCACCACAAAGTTGTGGAATTGGCCTTTCTGAACATCTGAGAGTCCGAGTGTCTGAGTCACATGACAGATAACTCACCTGACCTCGGCAATGTTCAGGCAGAGATTTAACTCCATTCAAGCTGCCACGTGTGGCTCCTGCCTCCTGCCCATTTCCTGCACCCCTACCAGAGCCTCAGATTGGGGAATTATGCACCCAGGGGCTGCACTGGCATGTCATGCCGAGACAACAGGTAGGGGACACAACAGCACATGGTACACTCACCACCCATGACACAATGAGGAAGGTGAGGGGAGTGCAATGGCGTTCCTACCACCAACCAAGGCGATGGTGGTGCAAGTCACTGGCATGCAGCACACCCACCACTACAAGACGATGAGGAAGGCAGGGTAGCACAGCGGCCCACCCACCATCTACCAGGACGACATGTGGGAGGCACAATGGCATGCACCCTGCAAGCATTATCCACCAGACGACACG
Organism: Tubosaeta brunneosetosa; assembly: GCA_038094275.1. Classification (NCBI taxonomy): domain Eukaryota; kingdom Fungi; phylum Basidiomycota; class Agaricomycetes; order Boletales; family Boletaceae; genus Tubosaeta; species Tubosaeta brunneosetosa. The sequence goes on along the minus strand of JBBPTV010000411.1, from coordinate 2,273 downwards.
CAGAGGGTGCAACTGTGCACAGCATGCCCACCACCCACAGGACAACAGGGAAGGCAGGGGAGTGTGATGGTGCACGCACCACCCACCAAGATGACATGTGGGGGGGGCGCAACAGTGTATGACAGCACTGCATATTGAGGAGGAGCACAATTGTGCACAGCACACCAACCACCCCAGGACGATGAGGAAGGCAGGGGAGCGCAATGGCGCACCCGCCACCCATCAGGATGACGCACGGGGGGCGTAACAGCATATGGCACCACGGTGGCAGGGAGGAACGCAACCGCACCACACACCCAGGACAACAGGCAGGGCACAACCACACGCACACCACTACAAGACAATGACAGGGTGGGGAAACACAGCAGTGCACCTCCACCCACAGAGGCACAGTGGTCATGTGCATGTATGTGCACCCAAAGGACAACAAGTGCGGGGCATAACAACCCACACAACACCTGCAAGACAAGGAGAGTAGGTCAGTGTAATGGTCCCCGCCACCCAGGACGACATGCCTGAGGGTGCAATGGCCGATGACAATGGCGAGGTGGCACAGGTGCACCTACCAAAGCCAAGGGTCATACAACCCCTGGGTCATACAGGTATGGGTGTCGTTGTTGTCAAGGGCGGGATGGTATTGTAGCAGTCTGCTCTAACACAATATAGCTAGATACAGTTGGAAAATTGTACTGGGGGAGTAACCCATAGTCCACTGTTTTTCAGCTGCATCAGGGCCCTATACACAAGCAGGAGTGGAATGCACTAGAGTCTGGCGGACTTTGACACTGTGCAACAGAATGTGGCAGAGTCTGCCAGACTCCAACAGATGAGTATGCCAGACTCTAGCAGAGTGTGATGGAGTGCGGTGGAGTCTGTCAGACTCTGCTGCACTCCACCAGACTCTGCTGGAGTTTGCCGGAGTCTGGCACTGTGCAGCGACTACAGGAGGATCTAGAAGCCATATATTCATGTACATACACTATACAAATAATTGTACCCATCCTCATCCTCGCAGTCCTTATTGCAGGCATGTGGTTGCACCGTCTGCCTTGTTCTCATCACCATGGCACCACTCATCATCCAGGTCGTTGTGAGGCTCCCTTCATCCTTCTCATTTGCATCTTTGTTGTGGTGGGCACGCGGTTACATCTCGTCATCCTCGTCCTTGTTGCCGTGGTGTGTGCAGTGGTGCCATCATGCTCCCTCGTTATCCACGTTGTCACAGTTGTGGTTGGCATACTGTTGTGCTGCCTTGTCCCTCACCTACCATGTCATTGCTGCACTTGCACTCGTCATTGTCGTGTGGTGGTGGCACACCGTTGCACAGCCCTCACCCACCATGTCGTCATGTAGCAGCAGGAGGATGGCAGGTAGGCCATCACCCCTGTCACCCTCCTCATCATTGTTCCTTGCCCTTGTTGTCGCCAGCAGAGTGGTGGTGGGTGCGCCATTGTGCCACCTTGCCCTTGTCATTGTTGGCGCTGTAGTGATGGCATACTGTAGTGCCCTGCCGCCATCATGGTTGGTGTGCCTGCGCCCCCTCATCCTGCTCCTCACCGTTGGGGCTGTGGTGATGGTGTGTCATTCACCTCCTCACCCACAACCTCATAGTTATGGTGTGGAAGGCGTGTTACTGCTCTCCTGTCCTCATCATCATTGGGTTGATGTATCCATGCCCTCTCGTCCACATGCTCGTCGTTACAGTGGGGGTAGGCACAATGCCACTCCCCTGCTATTGCTGTCGTTGTGGCTGGCGTGCCTCATCCCATTCCTCGTCGTCAGCTGGTGTACTATTGAGCCCTCTTATCCGCATCCTCATCATTATGGTGGGTAGATGAGCCATTGTGCTGCTGCCATCATGGTAGGTGGGACCATAACCCCTCATCCTGCTTCTCATCATCAGCATGGTGGTGGTAGTGTGCCATTGTGCCAACTCGCCCGCATCCTCATTGTTAGGGTGGGGGTAGACACACCACAGTGCTGTGGCAATGGTGAGCCGTTGTGTCCTCACCCTCATCATTGTGGGCATGCTGTGAGAGGGAGGTGTGCTGTTTTTCTGTGTCACCACAATCATTGTTGGTGCTGTGGTAGTGCATCAGCAAACCAGCCTTTTTGAGCACAGAGATCACAGAGTACTGCTTTCCCCACAGCCCTGTGTAGCCTTCACAGATATAGGCCACTCTGTGGGAGCCTGTACAGAGACCAGTGGCTGTGTGGCTATGTTAGCCAAATTTCCATACTTGGTACTATACAACAAATACTAGATAAGTGTA
>JBBPTV010000410.1:0-22959 GCA_038094275.1 Tubosaeta brunneosetosa | reverse complement strand
GCTCCTGCGGCCACCACTTAGAACTTCGGCATTCCTCCGTACTATGTCCGCTAGTCTGGTGGTACTCGCAATGCTTTGCACTCTTTTTCTTCCGTTCTCCTTTGACGTTTGCGGAGTGAGCGGAGTCGGGTTTGGCGGAGAGCTTTAGTCTAGCATTTTCGGAGAGAATGCGGATTTCGACGGAGTTGAAAGTAAGCTTGCTCTCGTCGATGGTGTTGATGACCGATGATGTGAAGGTGGTCCACTCCAGAGTTTTGGGGAGCGAATGGAGAAGGATGAACACGAGGATTTTGGGGTCGACAACATACTTCATTCCCGCTAGTTGGGTCTCCAGTGTACGAATGGATGCGATGTGCTCGGAGATGTCGGATTTTCCATCCCAATCCAATGCGAACAATTGGCAATAGGAGTGGTAGGCGGAGGGAAGGTCCGACTTCTGGTAGAGTTCCAAGAGTGTGTTGTACAGGTCTTTTGCAGAGGTATAGGACTCCGTCCGGAGAAGGATTGCGTCACAGATGTGATCCTGGATGATGCCGTGTGCTTTTTCGTCCCGCTCGGTCCATTTTCGGACTTCGTCTCCTGAGCTGATGGTGACGGAGGCAGAGCTTTGGGGCTTAGCAGAGGTGGAGACGGAGGCACCAGTGGTTGGGCAGACATCTGAACTGAGTACGACTCCGAGGACCTTTTCCCTTCGGAGTTTGGCGGAGATGCATAGTTTCCATACTTGGAAATTTTCCAGTCCAAGTAGAATGGGGCATTCCACGATCGAGGAGGTTTCGGAGGGCATCGGAGATGTGGTGATGATTATGCTGTGCAAGCGGAGTTGTGTGAGGTCACGGAGTATAGTGCTAGTGTGTGCTAGCAGGGCTCATAACCTGTGAAAGTATCTAAATAGGGGCAGCAATGCCCAACTAAGGTAGAGTAAATACAGAGTACTAAGAACGGAGCAAGGTCTCACCTCAGAATGCGCTGCAAGTACTGAGCACAACTGAGGTGAGACGAAGGAATCAGAAGGGTTAAATAGTGGTGAATATACGCGCTCGCTAAACTCTGGAAAGGTCCGGAAACGGGATAGGTGAAACTAGGCGCGCTGCTTTAGGAATTGACAAAGGGTGCAGCAGCGCGCGTTTGGAGGGAGTAGGAGCGCCACCAAGCGATCGACATGAGGTAAGACTATACGGAGTTGGTTTCTGTGCGAACTCCAGAGATGTCCGGAGTTATACTTTGACACCCACTGCCATCACCACAGCGCTGACGTGTATGAGGCACCCGCTGCCACCACCCAACGACGACGGCGAGGGTGAGGATATGCAATGGCATACCCATCACCACAACGCCAACGACGAGGGCATCTACCCCCACTGTCATGACGATGGCGAGGGTATGCAACAACATACCCTTCACCACCTTCACCACCATACCAACAAGGGTGATGGTGGAGTATGAGGCACCTGCTGCCACCACCTGATGACAATGGCGAGGGTGAGGATATGCAACAGCGTACCCATCACCACAACGCTGATGATGAGGGCACCTACCCCCACCGTCATGACAACGGCGAGGGTACACAACAGTGTACCCTTCACCACAGCACCAATGAGGGTGACGGTGGAGTACAAGGTACCCGCTGCCACAACAACGATGAGGGTGAGGATATGCAATGGCATACCCATCACCACAATGCCAACAACGAGGGCACCTACCACCACCATCATGATGATGGTGAGGGCGAGGGTATGCAACAGCACACTCACAGGGTGGTGGTGTGAAACGGTGCACCCGCTGCTACCACCGCCATCATGACGATGTGGAGGGTAATGGTTCATGATGGTGCCCCCACCACTACAGCATCAGGAGGGATGATGCAACAGTGCCCCTACTGTAGCCAATAGGGCAAAATTATGTGTATTACTAGATTTTCAAATTAATTAATTTTTTTTCTTCTATTAATTTACTGTCTGACAAGTATGACTAACTGAGTAAAATAAACTACTGAACCAACTAACTGACTGATTAACTGACTAACTAACTAAATGATATACTGGTACTACTGAACTGACTGAGTGACTGAGTGACTGACAAAATGAGATGCTGGACTAACTTACTGGCTGTCTGGCTGGCTATATGCAATACTGAGCAAATGGGTAACTTACTAACTGCTGTCAGAAGCCAAATCTGCTGTAAGAACTGTTTTCTGACTGTCTGATGACCTGATCAATCTGGTATGTCTTAATTTGCTGGTGTCAGATAAAGCAGCAAACCCAGATTAATCGCAAGTTTGCTGATGTAAGACGATGGGTTATTGGCAAATTCTTCGCAGAGTTCTTCAACCGTTTTCTCGAGATCTACTAATGGACACGAACAACAAAAATAGTGATCAGACAAGTTCGAGTCTGGATGGGAAGGTATGTACCAGACTTTGAGCGTAGCGAGCTGATAGTGTTTTCTAGGGCAGCTTGCTTCTCTTTGGCCGTGTGTTGGACTTCACAGGCGATCCCTTGAGACTTGGCAAGTTCCGCACGGAGTTCTTCTACAAATTTCTCAAGATCCACGCTTGAGTTGAACAAAGAGGGCACGCACTGTTCCTCTGTTCGGCTGCACGTTGTGTGATGATAAGCTGAATACGTGCCTCGAGGTGGAGAGTCTCAGTCTTTTTGAAGACTTTTTTCCCCTGTTCAAGTTGTTGTCGACAAAGGCCATATGGAGATGTAATCCAAGGGATTAAGGAACGACTTACCTGATGGTACGGAATGGAAAGAACGTCACACAGGTCCCAGAGCAGTGCGATCTCTGAGCCTCCGGAGACCAGAAGACGGTAGTTTGAAGAGATGGCCACGAAGTCAACTGGACCAGGATGGTGTACGACGGAACCAATTCATTGGTGAGTAACAGCGTCCCAGAATGAGACGGATGAGCTTGCGCTGGCTGCAATAAGTGTACCATCGCGTGATAGGGAGATGCAAGTGGGTTTATCGTTACTGTGGATTGGCCATTCATCAAGCGTGTTCAGGGAGGCATCAAGACAGTGGAGATGGGCGTCGGAAGACAAGACAAAGAGTTGCTTGCCATCATTGGCCCAGGAAATGGACAGCACATGAATGACAATTCTGCGAAGCCGTTTGTTACCCTGGCTGTCGGAGATCCGAAGATAGAATTCCTCGTCTTCGTCGAGATAGGCAACAGCGCATTCGGAGCCATCGGGTGAAAACTTGACTGTGTGATAGTTGACTCCTTGCCAGCCACCTAGATCTGTGCCATCTGGGAGTGACCAGAGATCGAATTTCTGGTCATCCTCGGATATGGTCGCCAATTTCGTCCCGTCTTGTGAAATGTCGATTGACTTGACGGCTTTTTCACATTGAAACTCCTGGATCTTTTTGCGAGTCTGCGCATCCCAGATGACCACTTTGCCACTTTCCATCCCAGCAATGATCCACTTTGGTGAGGTTGCGATGTTACCAACAGCACTTCCCACATCGATGGGTGTCCCAGTCTCTTGCCCGTCTTCTGTTCTCCAAAATCGAATCTTCCCATTCTTATCGCCGCTCAAAAATTGTTCTCCATCGTCAAGGAACGCGACAGACGCGTTCTGAACAGTAATTTTGATGGGTTTGAGGATACTCGAAGAATCGCTCGGATTTGTCCCCGATGTCTCCGTCGGCGTTTCTGCCTCGCCTTCCCTAGCCTCGACTCTCACCGCTTCGTTGTTACTCGGCGAAAATGGTCGGGCTGGGCCGTCCCTCCTCCTCAGTAACTCCTTGTGACTATTCAAAACAATTCTAGTTCTTTCCCTTTGTTGTTGGCTGCTACTAAGAAACAGCCTAGTCGTCCCTTTTCTCCTCATCAGTATTGCCTGTTCAGTCAACCCGCCTTCCTCACCTTCACTTCCCGATAGTTCCCTTGGTCGATCGTTACTTGTGGGAGGTTCTTTGCTGCTTGTCAGTGCTTCTTCTCTCCCATAGGCTTGCATACCTACCATCTCTCCCGTGCAGATGGCTTTTGCGATACATACTCGCCCAGGTGTTGGAGCGCTAAAGGAAGGACGCGTGTCCACTTTTGCAACACCCGGTATTCATGTCAAGTTGCCTTATCGGAACCCACCATCGCGGCGCACAGCTCGTGCTCTTCACATTGGTCATTAGACCTCTTTCGTTGTTCTTGTATTGACTGACTCAGCTTATTAGTGCTTGCAGACCACACATGTCATCCAAAGTACGGTGTGGTCCCAAGTTTGATAAGATCAAGTTCAAACTACATGTCTCGTCGGGTACGACCAAAATCACGATTGAAGCAGCTTATGATGTTTGACAATGTTGGACCAATCGATAGCTGCCAAGCATGGCTAGATCTTCCCCGCCATCATGATCATCAAGGTTTCACCGACAGCTCCGTCTTAGTTACGTGGTCCACCAAAGCCTTCGGAAAGGACTCTTAAAATCCAGTCGAGCCCTGCTATATATGTTGAAGTGTACCCCCAGCTCAAGAAGGAGATGGACAGGAAAGGAGAAAAGGGACGATACTGTGCATGGAATGTGATGTTGGTTAATCGTGCATTCTTTCTTGGAGCAGGCGGTGAACATTACTCACCACGGTGACCATCGTCGTGCTGTCGTGTCCTCGCGCGTACTCCCCCAACCTTGTATACCTTGACCGGAATCCGTGAGGCGATAATAGCGCCTTGCCATCGCGCTCACAATGCCAAAGATCACTTTCAAATAGGATAGAACCTGGCACACAAGGGCCTCGCATCTCTTCAAGACCGATAGGCGAGTCGTTCACGCCTGATCCCTTCCCCACAATACTCTGCTCGACAAGCTTCTGTTAGCCTCCCTTGCATTCACTCGGCGGCACCGTCTGCATTCTTTGTCGGATCATGAGACTCATTCTCTCTTTTGGGCCAGATCCAAACACAACTGGCAACAGCGATACTCGAGACTGAGACCACCCACAAGCGCACAGTAAGGAAAGCTGTTTATTGCGGTGCCGCCACGCAGACGACCGTACGAGCATTCATGTTGGTCGCTCGTCTGTGTAAGGACTCAGAACTTGCTCGCGCGTGCCCCCAGTCAGATATACCAGTAGCAAGTCGCAACCTGCAATGACCGATTATCGTCTCCGAACGTCACGTAGAGGGCAAGACGTGGACGCATCCACCAACATTGCGTCCACGCTTCATGATTTTTGTCGTTCGACGGTGGAGCAACGCTTGTTTGCTCTGGTGAGCCCGAATTCTTCCCTTCTTCCGATCACCTAGATGCCTTTGAACTACGACTTTTCCCCCTCCGTGCGTATTCATGTCATCCCTGACCGACTGCAATAGCTGATGGTATGACCATACCAGATGACCGACCTTCTCGTGCGAGCTCGGACGCAGACGGAGCCAAGCTACTGTCCTTCAAGTACCAAATCCATTAATGAAACCTTGTCGCGAATCTGAATCATGATCACACCGTGCGTTTGTATTCCACTCAGGACATCTTTCGAGCAAGAGCACTCTGAAGTGCAGCTCGCGAGGAGCAGGAGTGCGTGCGTACTCTTGGGAAAGCAACGGGCAGACCCACAGGTGAAACAGTCCTCCCTGCCGTCCGGTCGCTCCTTGTTGTGACCTCAATCCGAGAATGTTCGCCGCACGATAGTCACGAAGAATCTTGGTGTCTGGGCCTGATGTGAGGAACTTCACGAGAGGGAGGATTAGTCGACGAGTACGGTATCCAACATGCTTGTACATAGAAATTGGACGTTCATAAATGGGAAAGAAATGATTAATGACCCAGCAAATGTCGTCATCCCGGGTCCCAAGGCTACAGTACCTCGATGGTGTCGATATTATCCACCAACTCTGTCAACGACACCTCGTCCCGAATCTGAACCATGATCAAACTGCCCGCCGCTACGCGCCTGTAGTCTGCTTGCGACACCTTCTCGAACAGAAGCGCCCCAAATCGCTGCTTCAGACGGGCCACCAACCGAAGTGCGCGCGCCGTCTTGTCCAGTCCACTTGTCCCGCGTGCATATTCTTGGTCGAGCAGCGGGCGGATCCAGGGATGAACCAGACAGTGTTCGTTCTCCGTGGCGAGCTCGCCCGCCGTCGTAATCTTGACCGCCCCAAGGATGTCCGTCTTCGCACGGTATACATGCAGGTCAGTTTTGGCATCTCGTCGTGGCGAGCGGACAAGTTCGGTGATGGGGAAACGAATGCAAGGAAGCCGCAGCCGACGGAAAGCAAGCGTTGCGGATGGAAGGCCGTTCAGCCGATCATACAGCGCTGTGGCGAGTGACTGGTCAAGTAAGGACGAGCGCAGTCCGCTCACGATGCGATCCAAGTTGTTGGTGGCCATGTGTGGAATGTGAGGCGGTACGAGTGGGTTGTAGACTGTGAGGTTCATGGGGAGACAGCTGTTGTACTCATTTGCGATCCCGGTCCAAGCAAGGATCGTTACATCCCCAGATCCAGTGAGCACGCACTCTAGTAACCGCCCGACCGCACGGGTGCCTTCGCCATAAATGACAGGGATAGCTGCATTGAGGATACCAAGCAGAGAATATGCGATATCCTCCACGAGGGTGGTCTCCCGCATCGAAGCCAAATACAGCTTCTCTCGCACATCGTCAAGGCCAGGGCGAAGTCCAGCTATTTCTTCTGTTGAGACATGAGGAACCTCCATTTGTCTGAGAATCAGAGGTGACATTTTATGATTGTCAAGCGGTAATCCGAGATAGGGTTTCCAATCCATCGTGTAAAATAGGACCCGCTTGGCGGCCACATATTCCTGGCGCGTCCACACCCTGGTATTCCAAATGCTGTTCTGGAGTCCATCGGGTAATTCCGGCTTCGATGAGACGTCACATAGGTGGATGATTGTGAGGGATGATCCACGATACCATGTGAACATAGCGACGAGTGATTCTTGCAATACGACATTATTTTCTTTGTCAATACAACACGTGTCGCTCCATGCCCATCGGAACCCGAGTTGACACACGAGCGAACAGAATTTCTGCAGCTTGTTGTTGCCGCGTGATGCTTCCAGCTCATAGATAGTGATATGGACGACTTGCTGGAAGAGTGGCTCGTCATGCCCCCACTTGTGTGAGAACATCACATATCGACAGAAGTTCTCAACTTCTCTCTGAATCCATGTCTGGTCAATCACTCGTGTCATGGATGACACTAGTTCATCAAAGATCGGGAGCAACTCGAATGCTCCGACCAGGTCTGTCTTGCTAACCAGGCGACCGGTGGTAGTGTCAATGAGAACCCGCGGCATGTGGGAGATGGCGGCGTAGATGATATGTCGAATAATAGGTCTTGCGTCGGTGTATTGAGAAGAAAGCTCTGCGGCCTGTGTTAGTCGACATCCTTGGGAGTACGAAAGTTATAACTCACCGCGAACGTGTGCATCTGGGAATTCTCCGAGTTTCACTAGCATTGTATCAAACGCTGTGACTGCTCCCGCATGACGTCCTTTGCCATGCAAGGCTGCGTGCTTTAGCTCATAGCCTCGATGAGATGATGGGTCAAGTTTGATCACCTGCAAATTGCATAACCGTTAATATCTACAGGGTCGAAACAATGCGTACCTCGTCAGCATCCTTGAGCGCGTCTCCCCATGACTTCATCACCGCTCGTGAGCTGTATCGCTTGGTTAGTACAGCCACGCGATCCGGTGGATCTAGTTCCAATATAGTTGAATAGACGGCGAGCGCCTCTTCATGTTTCTTGGCCTCGACCGCCTTGTCTCCAATGGATTTGAGATCGGTAATGCATTTTTTCGTAAAACCTGAAGGTAAGAAGTGCACGCTATTCTCTGATCAATGGCAGCGAAACCTACTTGATATCCAGCCCATGATGACTGCGTCGGATTTTATGTTGTCATTTACAGATTTCCTGATGTCGAGGAGAAAATTTGCGGCGTCAGAGACACGATTTCCAGCATAGAGTGACTCGCATTCATGTTTCTGCCTGTGGGCATGAACGATCTGTTGAGATGTGGCAAGTTCTCCGCGGAGTTCTCCAACCACTTTCTCGAGACCCACTAATGAACGTGAACAACGAAAACAATGATCAGACATGCTCGAGTCTGGATCAGAAAGTATGTACCGGACTTTGAACGTAGCGACTTGATGGTCTTCTCCAGGGCATCTTGCTTCTTTTTTGCTGTGCGTTGAGAGTTGGCGAGTTCTGCGCGGAGTTCTCCTATAGTTTTCTCAAGATTCGCTGCCATTAAAACTGAGTTATCAGACACGTTCAAATTCAACAAAGAGGGCACGCACTGTACCTCTGTTCGCCTGTGCGTCGGCTAACAGCGAGTTGAAGACGGAGGTCAACCGCCATTTCTTTAATATGATGGATCTCAGTCCTTTCGGACTTGACTTTTTTGCCCTGTTTAGGTTGTGGACAACGACAACCAGTTGGGGATGCAGTCCAATGATCAAAAATCCACTCACTTGATGGTTTGTCGGAGTGGAAAGGACGTCAGCCAGGTCCCACAATGCGATCTCTGAGCTTCCAGGAACGACGAGGTTGTAAGTTGGAGAGATGACCATGCATTCAACTGGACCAGGATGGTGGACGACAGGGCCGATTTGCTCATGCGTGGAAGCATCCCAGAATGAGACCGATGAATTTGCGCTAGCTGCGATGAATGCACCATTGCTTGACATAGAGATGCAAGTGGGTTTATCTGTACTGTGAATCGGCCATTTGGAGCGCGTCTTCAGGGAGGGCACATCGAGACAGTGGACGTGGGCGTCGGAAGATAAGACAAAGAGCTGCTTGCCATCCAGAGCCCAGGCGATGGACAAAACATGAATGACAATGCCGCAAAGTTCTTTGTCATTCTGGCTGTCGAAGATTCCAAGACAAGATGTCTTCTTTTTGTCAAGACCTGCAAGAGCGTAGATGGAACTACTCGGCGAAAACTTGACCGCGTGAAACTGGGCGTTCTTCCTGGCACCAAGATATTTACCATCTGGGAGTGACCAGATCTTGGCTTGCTTGTCATCCGACAATGTCACCAATTTTGTCTCGTCCGATGAAATGTCGACCGACTTGACGGCTTTCGCGCATTTGATCTCCATTGCCTTTGCACGACTCTGCGCATCCAAAACCACCACTTTACCGCTCTCCGTCCCAGCAACGATCCATTTTGGTGAGGTTGTAATGCTGCGAACAGCACTCCCCGCATCCAGGGGCGTCCCGACCTCTTGCCCATCTTCCGTTCTCCAATAGCGAATCTTCCCATCCATGTCGCCGCTTGCAAATTGCTGTCCATCACTGAGGAAGGCGATAGACAATGTCACACTCTGATCTGTAATTTTGATGGGCTTCCGCTTGACAAAGCCAGAGGATTCCGCCTGGTTCTTCTCTGAAGTTCCCGTCTGTGTTTTCGCCTTGCCTTGCCTAGCCTCGACTCCCATTGCCTCGTTGCTCGAAGATGGTCGCGTCAGTATTTCCCTACGATTCTCCCCAGCAATTCTTGTTTCTTCCCTTCGCTGGCTGCTGCTAAAAGACGGGCCGGTCTCCTCATCAACGTTGCCTCTCTTGTCGACCCGCTTTTCTCACCTGCACTTCTTGATAGTTCCCTCGGCTGTTCGTTACTTGTGGGAAGTTCTTTGTTACTCGTCAGCGTTTCTTCTCTCCCGCTGACCTGCATGCTCACTATTTCTCCCTTGTAGATGGCCTTTGCAAAGCCCACTTGCACAGGTGTTGGAGCGCTAAAAGGAAGAGTGCGCGTCCATTTCCTCGAGTCATCTTATCAATCCACCATTGTGACACACTGGCAATCAGTTCGTGCTCTTTACGTGGGTCATCAGACTCCTTTTCAATACCGCTCTTATGACAATATACTAAGTATCTGATAGATGCTTGTAGACCCGAACAGACTTCAGTCGTCCAGGGTACCATGTGGTTCCAAGTCCGGTAAGGTCGAGTTGATATTCATGTCATCCCTGACCGACTGCAACAATTTCTCCCCAACTAGACCATCCTAACCCTGTGGTCCACTCCAAACACGGTAGCGTTCATCATCATCGTTGGGTTTAACCTGATGGTATGACCATACCAGATGACCGACCATCTCGTGCGCGCTCGAACACAAACGGGGCCAAGCTAAAAGACGCCGATATCACCCGCCAAGTCCGTCAATGAACCTTCGTCGCGAATCTGAATCATGATCACACTGTGCGTTTGTATACCACGCAGGACATCTTTCGAACAAGAGCGCTCTAAAGTGCAGCTTCAGACTCGCGAGGAACAGGAGTGCGCGCGTGCTCTTGGGAAAGTAACGGGTAGACCCAGAGATGAGCCAGCCCCCACCGTCCGGTCATGATCTCCATCTCCCTGAGAATGCCCGTCGCCGCAAGATAGGCACGGAGAAGGGTCTTGGTATCCGGGCCTGACGCAAGGAGCTTAACGGAGGTAGGATTAGTCAACGAGCACGATATCCAACCATACGCATGAAATCAGACATTCGTAAACGGAAAAGAAATGACCCAACATCATCATGTCGGCTACAGTACCTCGATGGTGTCGATATTGTCCACCAAGTCCGTCAACGCAGCCTCGTCCCGAATCCGAACCATGATCAAACTGTCCGCCGCGACACGCCTGTAGTCCGCTCGCGACACCTTCTCGAACAGGAGTGCCCCAAAGGACTGCTTCAGACGGGCAACCAACCGAAGCGCGCCCGTCGTCTTGTCGAGTCCGGCCGTCCCGCGCACGTATTCTTGGTCGAGCAGCGGGCGGATCCAGGGATGAACGAGACAGTGTTCGTTCTCCATGGTGAGTTCGCCCGCCGTCGTGATGTCAACGTTCCCGAGGGCGTCCGTTGTCGCATGGTATACGTGCAAACCGGTTTTCGTGTCCTGTCGTGGGGCGAGTTTAGTGATCGAGAAACGAATGCACGGAAGCCGCAGCCGACTAGAGGCGAGTGTCGCGGATGGAAGCCCGTTCAACCGGTCGTACAGTGGCATGGCAAGGGATACGTCCAGTATGGAGGAGCGTAATGTGTCAACGGCGCGATCCAAGTCAGTAGTATCCATGCATGGAATATGAGGCGGTACGAGTGGGTTGTAAACCGTGAGATTCATGGGCAGGGAGCTATTATACTCATTTGCGGTCCCCGTCCAGGCAAGAATGGTTGCGTCCCCAGATCCAGTGAGCACGAACTCGAGTAACCGCCCGACCGCACGCGAGCCCTCGCCGTAAATGACTGGGATAGATGCATTCAGGATGCCGAGCAGAGAGTATGCGATATCCTCCACGAGGGTGGTCTCCCGCATCGAAGCCAAATACAGCTTCTCGCGCACACGGTCAAAGCCAGGACGAAGAACAGCTATCCCCTCTATCGAGACCTGAGGAATCTCCATTTGCTGGAGAATCAGAGGCGACGTTTTATGATTGTCAAGTGACAATCCCAGGTAGGGCTTCCAGTCCTTTGTGTAGAACAGGACCCACTCGGCAGCCGTATACTCCTGGCGCGTCCACACCCTCGTGTTCCAAATGCTGTTCCGCAGACCATCGGGTACTTCCGACTCCGATGAGACGTCACATAGATGAATGATTGTGAGGGACGATCCACGATACCATGCGAACATGGCAACGAGCGATTCTTGCAATACGACATTATTTTCTTTGTCGATACAACAGGTGTCGCTCCATGCCCATCGGAACCCAAGCTGACGCGCGAGCAAACAGAATGTCTTCAGCTTTATGTTGCCGTGCGATGCTTCCAGCCTGTAGACAGTAACATGGACGACTTGCTGGAAAAGAGGTTCGTCATGTTCCCACTTGTGTGAGAGCATCACGTATCGATAAAACTCCTTCACCTCTCCCAGAATCCGTGTCTGGTCTATCACTCGTGTCATGGATGACACCAGCTCATGAAAGATCGGGAGCGACTCAAATGCTCTAGCCAGCTCTGTTCTGCAGAGCAGGCGACCGGTGGTGGTGTCGATGAGGACCCGTGGCATGTGGGAAAGAATGGTGTTGATGATACGTCGAATGGGAGGTCTCGCGTCGGTGTATTGAGAGGGAAGTTCTGTGATCTGAGTTAGTCGACATCCTTTGGAAATTCAAAGATATAACTCGCCGCGAACACATGCGTCCGGGGATTCTCTGAGTTTCACTAGCATTGTATCAAATGCTGAAACTGCTTCTGCATGGAGTTCCAAGCCACGTAAGGCAGCATACTTTAGCGCATAGCCTCGATGGGAAGACGGATCGAGATTGATCACCTGTAAACCATGTCACCGTTATTATGGCGTTGGGACAATGCATTCATCAGCATCCTTCAGTGCGCCTTCCCATGACCTCATCACAGTTCGTGTATTGCATCGCTTGATTAGTATGTCAACGTCCTCTGGTAGATCTAGTGATAATATAGCCGACAAGTGTTTGTCGGCTTCATCATAGACATGAGAGCCCAATGCAGCGTCGGCGTGCCCTACTAGCTTCTGGGCGCATCTCCGTCGAAAACCTAGATGGAATGCTCAGGCAGCCACTGCTAGGGTGCTTAGTAACGACTCACCAAGTCCCCATTGTAGTCGTTCATCATCATCGCTCATATTGGAGCCTAGGTTATATTGCATCTTCCAAAAGCACTCGATGGCATCGGTAACTTGACCACGCCCTTCGAGAATGTCGCATAACGCACGGTAAATAACAAATCTCGGGAGCCCAAACTGGGTATCTTATATCACCATCTGAAATCAGACTGGCACATAAACATGTATACCTTGTTGGCATCATCCAATACATCGTCCGTTGATCTATGGAGCAGCGCGATGCTGGCCCACTTAGTTAATAGAGCATTGGGGCTCGACGGACTGAGGGACAATGCAGTGGCATAGGTGGCAAAAGCCTCTTCGGGTTTCTTGGCCACCGACGCCTTGTCTCCAATCGACTCGAGAGAAGTGATGCATTTGTTCGTAAAGCCTGAAAGCAGAAAATGCACACTATTGTCTGATCAGCGGCAACGAAACCCACCTGCGAGCCAGTCCATGATATATGCGTCAGATTTTACGTTATCGTCTACTGATTTCTTGATGTCGAGGAGAGAATTTGCAGCATCAGAGACATGATTGCCGGCATAGAGTGACTCGCATTCGTGTTTCTGCTTGTGGACATGAAGAATCTGTTGAGATCTGACAAGTTCTGTGTGGAATGTTTCGACGGTTGCCTCGAGATCCTCTAATGAACGTGGACAACGAAAATGATGATCAGACAAACTCGAGTCTGGATGGTAAGGTATGTACCGGACTTCGAGCGTAGCGACCCGATGGTGTTCTCTTGCTCAGGATCCACTGACAACGGAGACGAATTATCAGACATACTTAAGTTGAACAAAGACGGCACGCACTGTTCCTCCGTTCGGCTGTACGTTGGCCGGCAATGAGCTGAACACGGAGGTCAACAACCATTTCTTTAAGATGGTGAGTCTCTGTCTTTCCGAAGACCTCTTCCCCCTGTTCATGTTGTGGGTACAATCCAAGGGATTAAAAATCTGCATACCTGATGGTATGGCGTGGAAAGGACATCAGCGAGGTCCCACGATGCAATCTCTGAGGCTCCAGCGACGACGAGGTTGTAAGTTGGGGAAATGACCATGGAATAAACTGGACCAGGATGGTGGATGACGGCGCCGATTTGCTTTTGTGTAGAAGTATCCCAGAACGAGATAGACGAACTTGCGCTGGCTGCGATGAATGAACCATTGCCCGACAAAGAAATACAAGTGGGTTTATCGTCACTGTGAATTGGCCATCTAGAGAGCGTCTTCAGGGAGGAGGCATCAAGGCAGTGGATGTGGGCGTCGGAAGACAAGACAAAAAGCTGCTTGCCATCCAAGGCCCAGACAATGGACAGGACGTGGATGAAAGTCTCGCGGAGCCAGTTGTTATTCTGGCTGTCATAGATCCCAAGAACGTCAAGGTCTTTATAGGGATAGGCAAGAGCGTATTCGGAGCCATCAGGCGAAAACTTGACCGTGCGATAGTCGGTGCCCTCCTTTCCACCAAGAAATTGGCCATCTAAGAGTTGTCAAGAACCTCACAAATCACACCTATGCGCACTCAAAATGAATGCAGGCTGCGAAGAGCAAGTGAATGATAATTCCGAAACTGAGGAAAGAGATACAGGGTATCGATTGACTACTTATATACTACAGTACACATGTTATACATGAGGCGTGATGTCATGGTCTGGAAACACACGAGGTATGATATCATAATGATGTCAGAGTCTAGAATGGTCTGGACTATGTGATAAAGTGAAGAGAGAAAATAGTGTCGACAACCTCGTTTCTGCAAGCCCGGCGGATAAGACCAACCAAGATTTGTCTGTTGGCAATCTCATCAAGACCGGCCTGGGTGATCCTTTGTTGGAATTCGATAAGGAACTCCTCCAGATTCTTGTTGCCTTGTTTCATGGTAAAGAGTTGGGATTCAGCTTCTCGTTGAAGAGAAGCAGGGGCGAAGGTTATGGAGAGTTGGTTTTTGAACTGCTCAAAGCTGATGTTCTCGATGTTATTGCCGTTTTGATCAAGCCATGTATCAGCAAATCGTCCTCCCGATCCTCCTCACATGAAGGACAATACCAACATGATCTTTTGCCGGTCGCTTGGCTCTTTCTCAAAACCTCCAATATAGAGCACCATCTGATGCCACCACGTTAAGAATTTGGACTTGTTGCCGTCGAACGGCTCGGGTTTAGGCATGAACGACTTCTTGATTTCCTTGTCATCATAACTGTGTTCAGGGATAGGGATGAGATTAATGGGCGGCTGTATTTCAGGACGGCGTGCGGCTCTAAGGGTGTCTCTTATGTCGCGCTGGGTCATTGCGTGGGAGACGGCGTTGGCGATAAGAGTATTGAGCTCGGCGGGTGTGTACATACGAGCAGTTTGGGCGGTTGCAGACGAAGTAGATTCTGGTAGGTCCGGGGCGGGGTCTACGAATCCACCTTGGACGTGCGACATTCTGGTTGGCTCGGCGAGGAATGTTGAAGCAGATGAAGGGGTGGAAGGAACTGGAGTATTCGATGATGAAGACAGGATGGGCGCATTGTTACAAACAAGTTACTACTTCAGCGGCGCACAGCAGCTCGCTGGGGACATTCACTTGTTCTAACCGAATGCGTATGAATGAGGAATTGTCAAGACATGAGCTTGACGTCGAAAGTCCCGGGGCAGGACACAAGTTTCGATGGAGGATACCGGAAACGCCTGGCTATGGCGATGGGAATACTGCCCACATCAGACGTGACAATAACTGTGATCATGCGAACAGTAAACGTTATCGATGCGTTTTACGCTACGGCCTCACGCTCCGCAGATACAGGTGGTAGTGCTCTATCCACCAAAGCAACGTTATCCTTATTTAGACGGCGGACGACCGTATATGCAGCGGATGAGATTCGGGTGCTTGCCCGAGGTAGTTTAAGTCTACCAACTGTCGCTCCTTAACCCTGGAGGCCGGGTGTATAACAATGATGGGGACGAAGAGTCCGCGCAATCACTGGCAAGAGTAAAGATGTGAGGATGGACGATGGAAGCGTGCGCCAAGCACGAAGAGTGGGTGGCGGAAGGGTAGTTTCGGAATAATGTCAAGAACCTCACAAATCACACCTATGCGCACTCAAAATGAATGCAGGCTGCGAAGAGCAAGTGAATGATAATTCCGAAACTGAGGAAAGAGATACAGGGTATCGACTGACTACTTATATACTACTATACACATGTTATACATGAGGCATGATGTCATGGTCTGGAAACACATGAGGTATGATATCATAATGACGTCAGTGTCTAGAATGGTCTGGACTATGTGACAAAGTGAGGAATGTGAAGAGAGAAAATAAAGTTCTGACATTACCCCCCTTTCAGGGTTGAGCTTCTGGATCAACTAAAGGAAATTCAAAGAAAGAATCGTCAAATTTGTTGAAACTATCACGAAAATGGAGAAAAGCAGCAGTGCGGAAAGTTTTAGATGGCATCGGGAGAGGTTTTCCTTGACAGATTGGACAAGTACATGGTGGGTCGAATTCAGTGGAATTTGTCTTTATATGGATAGCAAGACGTTCGGCGTCGGGGTTTTTCTTATGGAAGTCTTTAATAGCCTCTTGAGCGTGTGTGAGTTCTCGAACAGGTTTCCATTCATTTTCGTCTTGAGGACTACCTTTCCATTTAATAAGATAATAGATTGTGTTGCCGACACGTTTTGAATCTATGATTTCTTCGACCTCGTGTTCTTCTTGTCCATCAACAATCGCTGGGGGCGGTGGCAGTTGTATCTGTTGAGAGGGAAACTCTCCTTTATTATATGGGTGGAGTAAACATTCATGGAAAACAGGATGAATTTTGCGCCAGGTTTTGTCTAACTTTAAGCGATACGCAGTGGGTCCTTCTTTTTTGACCACTTCAAACGGGCCATATCTTTTGTCATCTAATTTCTTTGATGGCCGTTCAGTACGTATATGTGTTGCTTCAAGTAGAATGAGGTCACCAGGCTTGTACTCAATAGGCGCTCTGACTTTTCTGTCATGATATCGTTTCATGTCATAAGTGTAACGCTAAACGTACTCAAGAGGGCGTTCGACTTAACCCAAGAGAGGCGGACGCTCACGAAGAGGTACCACAGCGTCTCTCCTAGCAAGCTAAGTGCGAACCAAAGAGGATGAACGGAGGACGTTGATGGACGTCGTATCTCGAGGACAAAGAGATTCAGGGTTCAAGGACGAAGACAAGAGTCACAACTGAATTGTGTATCAAGGGCGAAGAATGTTGACTAGGATCTTGGGACGAGGGGACGACGGAAGTCGATGTTGACAGGGAAGACTCAGAGGACTCGAGAATCGCTCGAGGACAGGAGATTGCTACGTTGTATTGCGTAGAATCAGTGTAAAGAGTACAAATACAAGGCGACCGGTATATAAGTATTCCCATCGTGAGAGAAAGGAATGCTATAGAATGTGATGGAATAAGGGGACACATCACCGTTGTGGGAGAAACGGTTAAGGAGTTAATCGTCCAATCAAAAGAGGTTTACATAAGTGAGGCGAAATGAACGATGGAGACTAGAGAGAATGAGACGAACAATGGAAACAAGAAGGAACGAGACAAGAGAAAGAGAAGAAAAATCGTAACAATAAGCTGCCATTTTGAGACTAGCTGATGCAATCTCGCATGTTGTGCGCATCTCATCCACAAATTCTCCAGCTGCAGGGTTCCTTTTTGCCTTTTCTGAGCAAATCCAGATCGTGGTTGTTGTCCATAGTTTAAGATGAACAGAGAAAAGCTGGTTGCACTAGTGGTGTTTTGATTATGTGCAAACTCAGCAATTGACAACCATTCAGCCCAATCATTCTGACGGTGATTGATATATAGTCGAAGGTACTGTTCGACCCATGCATTAATACATTCAGTTTGACTGTCAGTTTCTGGGTGAAATGCTGTTGATGGGTTTCCGTCAATCTTTAATTGTTCATATAGTTCCTTCATGAATGACGAAACAAATTGTGGACCTCGATCTGAAATTACTTTCTTTGGCAATCCATGCAGTTTGAAGATTTCATCCCTGAATATCTTTGCTACTCCTTGTGCCATTATCTCCGTAAGAACTGGAAAGAGTCGAATCATTTTCGAGAATCGATCGACTACCACGAGTATCGCGTTCTTTCCTTTTGACTCAGGTAATGGGCCGATCAGATCTACCGAGATTATTTCCCATGGTGCATCAGGGATTTCATTTGGATTCAAGGGCATTCATTTTCCTTGTTGATCTGTTTTAGTACGTTGGCATTTATCACATCCCTTAATGTACCTATGGATGTCTTGTTTTATTGTCGGCCAGTAGTACTTTGTTTTAATCAGATCTAACGTGTGCCTAATTCCTGGATGCCCAGCAATGGGATGATCATGGTTTTCTCAAATGACTTTCTCTCTCAATTCCGGTTGATTTGGTACATACAACAACGTTTTCCAGTGAATCATCTCGTCTTTCACGCTCCATACACTTTTCTTATTTTCCAATCCTGTTTTTATGAAACTCTTGACTTGTTTTTGGTGTTTTTGGATAAGGGATTCGATGGATTCAGTTTGGAGAGTTCGTGTTTCAATTGGCTTGGATGGAGTTAAGATGGTAATTTGCGTGTTGTCGACATCTACCCCCCTTTCATGATCTGGCCTCCGGGACAGTGGATCAACAGGATTAGTTTTTCCGGGGCGGTGGGTGATTGTGTAATGGTATTCTTGGAGGGTTTGATGCCAACAGGCTTGTCAACAAGACAAATCTTGTGGTTTCATGAAGTATGTGAGATTCTGATGGTCAGTCAAAATCTCAAACGGTGTGGATGCATCAAGAAGATATTGGTGCCATTCCTTGAGAGTGAACATGATTGCGGCTAATTCAAGATCAGCGGCATGATAATTGTGTTCTGCGTTGCTTAAACTTCAAGATATGAAGGAAATTGGATGCCATTTTTCTTCTTGATGTTGTGTTAGGACTGCGCCCAATCCAAAACCAGAACCGTCGGTTTCAATTCGGAACTTTCCCTCAGCAAGGGGTAATTGAAGGGCCGGAGCTGTCATGATTTTTGTTTTCAATGTTTCGAAAGCGATTTGACAGTCAGCGGTCCATTTGAATTCCTTTTTATCCGAAGTTAATGCATTTAATGGTCAGGCTGTTTGGGCAAAGTCCTTGATGAATCGTCGGTAAAAATACAAAAAACTGAGAAAACCGCGTAATTGTTTCTTGTTCGTTGGAACTGGCCAGTCTGTAACTCCTTTGACTTTGCCGGGGTCCATACGAATGCTTCCTTCTGATACCAATAACCCAAGGTATTCAGCTTCAGTAACTTCGAAGTCACACTTTGTGTACTTTAGTGTGAGTTGATTTTCCCGAAGGATTTGAAGCACTTCTTTGACTATTTTACGATGTTCCTCAAGGGTTTTGGTAAAGATCATTATGTCATCCATATAGACAACTACTTTGCCGTGGTTTACTAAGTCTCTGAAAATGTGATTCATCATGGTTTGAAACGTGGTGGGGGAATTCGTAAGTCCAAAGAACATTACGAGCGGTTCGAAAAGTCCTTTATTTGTTCGAAACGCTGCTTTCCATTCGTCTCCTTCTTTCATGCATATATTATTGTAGCCCCATCGAATGTCCAATTTTGTATAATATTTTGCTTCTTTCAATTTATCGATAAGCTCATTGATAAGAGGTAAGGGATAACGGTTTTTGACAGTAATGTCGTTGAGCTTTCGATAATCTTGGACAGGATGGAGGCGACCATCTTTCTTTTTGATGAAGAAGAATGCGGATGCAAATGGAGATTTGGACAGGCGAATTCTGCCAGTTTTTAGATTTTCTTCGAGGAAATCATCGAGCTCCTTTTGCTCGGTGAGAGTAAGGTTGTAAGTCTTACAGTCAATTTTGTGATCTCCTGGAAGTAATTCGATTGCATGGTCCCAAGGACGTCGAGGAGGTAATTCATTGAACGTTTCTTTCGCAAAGACATCTTTGTATTCATGATATACAGAAGGAACTGTTTCTTCGAAGGTCTGTTCTCTTTTCTTTTGACCCGAAGCAATGGCAATGTCTGTGGCTAAGTTCCTAATGTATTCGTAATCTATGGTGAAGAATCGTTCCTTCTCCCTCTCATCATCATCGTCCGTGGACAACAGACCGGGTGTATGATCATTATCACAGCGGAATTCCAGAGTTTGGTTTTTCCAGTCAACATTCGGATTGTGTTTCTTTAGCCATTCGTACCCCAAAAAGATGGGATGAGTACTTAATTTTGTCATGGCCATTGCGATATGTTCTGAATGATTGCCAATCCGCATTGTCATTGTGGCAAACTCGTAAATTGAACCCGCTTGATTTATTGATCCATCGGCGTTGTAAACAGGAATAGGACACAGCAATTTGTATGTGGCCAAGCCTTTTTCCTTGGCATAATCCGCATCAATTGTTGTTCCTGTACATCCCGAATCCAAGAGAGCAATAGCATTAATTAAATTTCCTGAGGTTGTCTCAATTTGTACAGACACCTCAAATGCATCACCAGCTCTCTTTCGTTGCATGAATCATGGTTTTTGTTGAAGTTCCCTCAATGCAAATTGCGCTTCTATTGTGTTGCACTCTTTGATTTGTTGTATCAATTGAGGGGTAACCCCCTGTTCTCGCGAATCGTGTACAAAGGATCTCAGATGTTTTAATGCACGATTTTGATCTGCGTTGTCAACCACTTGTTTTATCCACTGGCACGTCCATGGGTCCACCGTATTCAGCCAGGATCTTTTCATTTTCGCAGAAGAAGTATCCAACTTCGAAGTCTGGATCATCAGAGGGGTTACCTCATCAGACTCACCGGGGACCAGCCGGTTATCCTCTTTTGAAGATTGGATCTCATGAAGAGACTCGTTCTTCTTTGAAACTGACTTGGGTTGCGTGTCCGTCGTCTCTCAACGAAGGATCTTCACCAGTGAAACTGGATCAGACTCGGCAACTTTCGTCTCTTTCTTTTTGTCGGTGGAACCGAATCCTTTGTCGCCACGTTCGGTGTTTTCGAGTTCGGTGACTTCGTTAAGAATTTCCATGTTGATTTTCTCAATGATCAGTTGTGCAATACGATCTCCCTTGTTGACTTTGTGGAAGATTCCCGCATTATTGATTAAGAGGACTTTTACTTCACCTCTATAGTCACTGTCGATCACACCAGCACCGACATCGATTCCTTTGACTGCCAAACTTGATCGAGGGGCCACTCGACCATACGTTCCATGTGGCATTGCTACAGCTATTTTTGTGGAGATCAATTCATGACTCCACGGCTTTATTTCTTTATCTTCAGTGCTGCTGATGTCCCATCCAGCGCTGTGTTCCATTCCTTTCTTTAATTTTATGGCGTCATTACTCATTTTTCGATACCGTACTTTTGAGGTCACTTCCACTTCGTCAACAGGCAAAACTGCATATCAATTCTCATTTGCAATATTTACATTTGGCAAAGCAGTAACTACATTGTCTTTGGGAGAGCTAGTCGACCTCTTGTCTAGTCTCCCTTTGGAAAATCCTTCGCAATTTCCTCCAACTTCTTCTCCAAATTGGCGTCGTCCATAAATTCCACGACACGATTTCTAAACGTAACTTTTCGTACAGGGATTCGCAGTTTGAAGTGGTCCTTGCAAGGCCACGGTTTTCCACATTGTCGGCATTTTCCCTCTGCTTGAGCCTTCGATAAATCCATGGGGACCCCCTGGCCTCCAAAGGTCCCAGGCGTATAGAGCGAAGGCGTGGATGTAGTGACATTGGTTGGGACGGAAGGGGTTTGCTGTGCGGGGTTTCAAGTAAAGTTGTAAATGGGATTACTCCCTTTGTATCGAGGGGAGACATACCCGCAATTGGTTGTGGTAGAAGTTGTGAGGCCCGCACCTCTTTTCCGTTCCACAATCTCCGTCAAGGTCCAGTCGGCCTTAAGTAAGGCTTGGACCCAATCATCGAGGACGACACTTTCGAGGAGTTTGTCGTTGGATCTTTCGACAAACTCGACAACCTCGTTCTTGCAAGCTCGGCGGATTAGGCCAACCAAGATTTGGCCATTGGCGACCTCATCAAGACCAGCCTGGGTGATCCTTTGTTGGAATTCGATGAGGAACTCCTCAAGACCCTTGTTGCCTTGCTTCATGGTGAACAGTTGGGATTCTGCTTCTCTTTGCAAAGAAGCGGGGGCGAAGGTAATGGAGAGTTGGTTTCTGAACTGCTCGAAGCTGACATTTTCAATGTTATTGACATTTTGATCGAGCCATGTATTGGCAAATCATCCTCCCGATCCTCCTCGCATGAAGGGCAATACCAGCATGATTTTCTGCCGGTCGCTTGGCTCTTTTTCAAAACCTCCAATATAGAGCGCCATCTGACGCCACCACGTTAAGAATTTAGACTTGTTGCCGTTGAATGGCTCAGGTTTAGGCATGAACGACTTTTTGATTTCCTTGTCGTCATAACCATGCTCAGGGATGGGGATGAGATTAACAGGCAGCTGTGGTTCGGGACGGCGTGCGGCTCTAAGGGTGTCTCTTATGTCACGTTGGGTCATTGCATGGGAGACGGCATTGGCGATAATGGTATTGAGCTTGGCGGGTGTGTACATACGAGCAGTTTGGGCGGTTGCAGACGAAGTAGATTCTAGTGGGTCCAGGGCGGGGTCTGCAGACCTGCCTTGGGTGAACGACATTCTGATTGGTTCAGCGAGGAATGTTGAAGCAGATGAAGGGATGGAAGGAATTGGAGTATTCGATGATGAAGACAGGATGGGCATGTTGTCAGAGGATAGGTTACTACTTCAGCGGTGCACAGCAGCTCACTGGGAACGTTCTCCTATTCTGACCAAATGCGTATAAATGAGGAATGGTCAAGACACGAGCTTGACGTCGAAAGTCCCAGGGCAGGACACGAATATCGATGGAGGATACCGGAAACGCCTGGCTACGGCGATGGGAATACTGCCCACGTCAGACGTGACAATAACTGTGATCACGCGAACAGTAAACGTTATCAATTCGTTTTACACTACAGCCTCATGCTCCGCAGATACAGGTGGTAGTGCACTTTCCACCAAGAGCAATGTTATCCTTATTTATTACGGCAGACGACCATATATGCAGCAGATGGGATTCGGGTGCTTGCCTGAGGTAGTTTAAGTCTACCAACTGTCACTCCTTAACCCTGGAGGCCGGGTATAGAACAATGATGGGGACGAAGAGTCCGCGCAATCACTGGCAAGAGTAAAGATGTGAGAATGGACGATGGAAGCGTGCGCCAAGCACGAAGAGTGGGTGGCGGAAGGGTAGTTTCGGAATAATGTCAAGAACCTCACAAATCACACCTATGCGCACTCAAAATGAATGCAGGCTGCGAAGAGCAAGTGAATGATAATTCCGAAACTGAGGAAAG
>JBBPTV010000409.1:0-23069 GCA_038094275.1 Tubosaeta brunneosetosa | reverse complement strand
TTACCTTAGTTGGGCAATTGCTGCCCTTATTTAGGTGAATATAGTTGTGCTCTGTACTTGCAGCACAGTCTGAGTTGGGCAATTGCTGCCCTTATTTAGATACTCTAACAGACTTCGACCTCGTCTGGAAAGTAACTCCTGGAACCCAGATGGGTCCAGCAGATGCCCTATCCCGAAAGGATTCTATTGATACCTCCTTTGACAACACCGACGCATCTATCCTCCCAGACCCTGTCGTCATTAATGCCCTTGACCTTAAACTCTTTGACTACATCCGATCCTTGTCCTCATCTGATCCACTTGTCCTTCGTGCGCTCAAAGCCATGGAAGAAGCAACGCCTTTGTTCCCTCGTTCCTCACTCCAGGATTGGTCGTTTGATAATGGCCACCTCTTTTACAAAGGTCGTTTATATGTTCCACCCTCATCCCGATCCACACTTCTCCATAGTATTCACTCCTCCCCTACCACTGGCCATGCTGGTCAATTTCGCACGAAGGCAATCCTCGAACGTGACTTTTGGTGGCCCGGACTTGGTACTTTCGCCAAGAACTTTATAGCTGGCTGCACTGAATGCCAGCAATCCAAGGTCAACACTCATCCTACCGTCGCTCCTCTGAACCCAATTCTGTCTTCATCGTCCTTGCCATTTCAACAGATCTCTGTTGATCTTATCACTGATCTCCCACTGTCCTCTGACTTTGATTCTATTATGGTCATGGTCGACCATGGCCTTACAAAGGGGGTAATTTTCATCCCTTGTAACAAAACCATTGACACAGCAGGAGTTGCCAAACTTTTCTTTGATAATGTCTTCAAACGCTTCAGCCTTTACGACTCCATCATCTCGGATCGTGGTCCACAGTTCGCCTCTGCATTTGCCCTAGAACTCGCTTGCCTCCTCCAATATGACATTTGACTCTCTACTGCGTACCATCCCCAGACTGATGGCCAAACTGAACGAACAAATCAGGAACTTGAAACCTATCTTCACATCTTCTGTGCCAACAACCCCCACTCCTGGTCGGAATTCCTCACTATCGCTGAGTTCCATCACAACTCCATTCCCCATAGCTCCACCAAGTCATCTCCGTTCTCCCTCCTCCTGGGTTACGAACCCCAATCATTCCCCGCCCTGGGTAAAACATTCATTCCCGCTCTGTCTGACAGATTGATTGCCCTGTCCAAGGCACGAGAAGAAGCCCTTGCTGCGCATGACTCCGCTCGCTTGGCGATGACTCGCCACTCCACCCGCTCATTCTCCCCCTGGAAAGTTGGAGATAAGGTATGGCTGGAAGCCACCAATCTTCGCATCCCTTATCCCTCTAGAAAACTTGCCCCCAAACGTCATGGACCCTTCGAAATTTCTCAGGTCATCTCTCCTCTCGTCTATCGTCTCAGACTACCACCCTCCTGGAAAATTCATGATACGTTCCACGCTTCTCTCTTATCTCCATTCAAACAAACCGAAGCACATGGACCTTCCTTCCTTAGACCACCTCCGGACGTTATTGATGACGAAGAAGAATTCGAAGTAGAGGCTATCCTATCGCACAAAGGCTGCCCTGGTAACTATCGGTACCTGACCATATGGAAAGGATACTCTCAGTCCGAAGCAACCTGGGAACCCGAGGAAAACCTCCACCATGCTCCCAAGATCCTCTCCCCATATAAACGCTCCCACTCCTTGAAGTAACAGCGGACTCCACTGAGTGGTGTTGTACCTCTTTGTGAGTGTCCTCCTCAGTGGTTAAGCTGGTGCATGTTCTTTCCCCTCACCACGTTACATCCATTCCTCGTCACCCTCTGCCCTTGTGTCTTCTTCTCATTCATCATTCTGCTTCTCTCCTTGTTTTCTCTTCTGTACTGGTCTAACGGTTCTCTTGATTACCTTTCCCTTCGAAATCAAACAAAGTCACCCTTCCACGTATAGTTTCGTTTATTACTATGTCTATTACTCTTCAATCTCACTCCTCTACTACATTGGACCCATTGCCTTTACATTCCTATCCTGTGCAACCTTCTTTACTTCCGCCTCGTCTTTTGCCTCTTCTTTATTCAGCTATCCTCTCTGATCCTGATCTCTGGCGTATCATCCCGGACGATCCTTTATGTATACCGAAGCGATGACATTTTGTGTCATCTCATTGGATTATTTCACACTGTGGTGTGCATTCAAAATCTTCACTTTCACTCTGCTCCACAAAATCTGCCCCCTTTTTTTGGAGTTCCTCTTCGTGTTGCTGTTGGACAGTTATCTGAATGGGTCTTAGACCTGTTAATACTTAGTCGCTTCACCGATCTTGTACCCAGACTTCCCATTCGACTTGTACTCCCTACTTTTCGTCCCATCTTTTTGTCTTTAAACCCACAGGAACAAGACTTTTACCTCGAAAATGTTACCTCTTGTCCGGAAGGTGATCAAGTCGTTCACTCACCTACCCCTGAATTGCCTCTCCCAGTTCCAGCTCCTCCCTCTCCCGCTACATCCACATCTCATACTCTGGTGGATCGTCTATCCTCTCCTCATCCTTCCTCCTCGTCCTCCAACTCAGACACAATCGAAATTGGACCTATATACTTTGACGTCCCTCCTCCACCTCCTGATCACACTCCTGACCCATCGTTACTGGCTAGAATGACTGACGCTGTGAACGGTGCAACTGCTTCTGATGGCTCCTCCTTCATTGACTCTGCCGCCTTAGCTCGAGTTTGGGCTCTCTATAAACGTCTCGCTGATGGACGTTTGATACTCAACTCCCCCACCCAAGTCCTGGAATCTTGGTTCGTCCTCCGAGATGCCACCCCTTCCACAGTATGTTTTTACTGTCATCGTACGGGTCATTATCGAGTCGACTGCCCTCAATACCATTGCCCTTGTTGTGGCACTCCCGCTCCTGGCCACAGAGCTATCCTCTGCATCCGATCCTTCTGCGATTTCTGCCATCATTGGGGTCATGGACCACGAGTATGTCCAAGCAGACTTTGTGCTCTCTGTAATTGCGAAGGTCATGTCGCTGATGACTGTCCTTATGCCGCACACATGTCAGGACTTTTTACTGAGGAAGTTGCTGATGTTTACGAAGAGGATAATTGAGCTGGTAACTCAATCGTACAAAGGGGGTAATGTTACGATTTTTCTTCTTTCTTTGTCGTCTCGTTCCACTTCTTTCTCTTGTTTGCTTATCCCTTATGTAAACCTCTTTTCATTGGACGATTAGCTCCACAGCCGTCTCTCTCATGACGGCGATGTGTTCCCTTGTTCCATTGCATTCTATTACATTCCTTTCTCTCATGATAGGAATACTTATACCACTCGCCCTATACTTTTATTCCTTACTCTGAATCTACGCCATCCTGCGTGCTAGTTCTTTGTCCTCGAGCGATTCTCAACTCCTCGAATCTCCTCGTCCTAAGTCCTTCGTCCAAGTCTACGATATTCGTCGTACTCATTCTCAGTCCTTGAGCGATTCTCAAGACTTGTGTGCTCCCTCGTCATCGTCCTTCGTCCTCTGTCCTCGGTTCGCACTTAGCTTGCTAGGAGAGACACTGTGGTACCTCTTCGTGAGCGTCCGCCTCTCTTGGGTTAAGTCGAACACTCTCTTGAGTACGCTTTGCGTTACACCTCAGTATGTGCCACAAGTACTGAGCACAGCTGAGGTGAGACGAAGAAGTCAGAAGGGTTAAATAGTGACAAGGATATGCACTTGCTAAACTCTGGAAAACTCCAGAATAAAATAGGTGAAACTAGGCATGCTGCTTTGGGAAATAACAAAGAGCGCAGCAGTGTGTGTTTGGAGGGAGTAGGAGTGCCACCAAGTGATTGACATAAGGTATGACTATACTGTAATAGGTATAAGTGAGTCCAAAAGAGGTAAGATGAAAAATGATCAAAAAGCAACCAGAGTTGGTCTCTGTACGAGCTCCGGAGATGTCCAGAGTTTATACTTTGACACATCTCACACAGTTCCACTGAAGCTGAATATATTGCACTGTCTGATTGTAGCTGCCAAGTTGTTTGGATCAGGCAACTTCTTGGAGAACTTGGGTACAAACTTACCCCTACTTCTATCTGTGGAGATAACCAAGGATCCATATTCATGGCATCCAACCCTGTCACCAAAACTCAGAACAAGCATGTTGAGCTTGAATGGCATGCTATATGTGAATGGGTTGAAAATGGAACCATTGAACTATTTTATATAGAAGGATCCATTAATCCAGCAGACATGTTCACCAAGAACTTAGGACAAGTTCGTTTTGATCAACTTAGATCACAGTTAGGACTTATATTCTACTAAGTCAAACTTTCATTCTATCATATACATTCACACAAACCCATTTATTGAACGAGGGAGAGTGTTAAACATCCAGTTCAACATATTAGGTAGTATTATGTAATACATCATGCAGTATATAATATGAACTCAGTTGTCTGAGTTTGAATAGAGTCTTTACCGCTTACATCTGTGTGCTGAAACAACTTCAGAGGAGTGAAACCGTAGACGTCAACATCTGTAGTTCAAACATGAAGACTTCAGCATAGTGGCAACCTTTGCCAAGAGTGAGGGAAATCACTCAGAGAGCACACCAATGAAGGAGGAACTCCAAAGTGAACTTGACTGGGGAGGAATCCCAACAAGCTGCTCTGGCTTTATATACTACTTCTACTGTATGTACATGTTGTGACCGGATCTTCCAATGAGTCACTAATATGGCATACCCTCAATCCTATAGATAAGAATGCATAGCCATGCAGAGCATGGAAATGAGAAATGTAAGGTAAAGGCATGTAAACCTGTGGACACAGCCAAGATAGGAGAAACATGAGGCACACACAAAGTGTGGCAGAATGGAAGAATAATAAAGGTGAAACATACACAGCCTTATGCACAGACTGTAATGGAAATGGAAGTGTGCATAGATCTAGATCTGAGTGTGTCAGCACTGATGACCGTTGTCTGGCTATAACACAATGTCAAGTCAGCTCTTACTGCACAGCATGGCTGTGACCCTTGACATAACCTAGACAATAAGTTATAAAGAGAGACAGTAAAGAGAAAGGGAAAACAAATAGAGAGAAGCATGCAGCTGCAAGGGGAATGGCAGTAAAGATGAGGCACAGCCTTGATAAAGGATGTGGCAGCCAATAGTGATAAAGGATCATATGACTAGGAATATGATGCATGTGGTTACCATGAGTCAACCATGGCACTAGTTGATATAAGTCATAGATAAGGATGAGTCATAATGTGTCATGATGTGTCATGACTAGCATGAGGCATGTTATAAGGTTTGCATAATGTATGCCTTGAGGCATGACGACATAGATAAGTGATAAGGGAATGGATTCCAGATGCAAAGCATGTGATGTGAAGAATTGAAAATGAAAATGCATTAAGGCAATGACCTTGCGGACATCTAATGTATTCTTGATGACGTCTAGAGCATTCATGCACTCTTGTACAAGACCAGGATATGGTCCCATAACATATGCTTGCCACTTGCAACAGTCAGCACTATACCAAGTGAGTACCTCTAGTCTCATACCTCTGCGTAATGCTCTGCTCAACAGCTCAAGCTCGTCAAGAGCACAATGGTACTTGACCATCTTTACCTTGTCTTTGTACTTGGTATATTGTTTTTTTTTTTTTTTTTTTTTTTTATTCCTTGTTTATTGCCCTACAAAGCGTAGCTCTATGGTAGGCAGTACATTTGGGAGGTAGCAAGGCAAAGTGGGAATGGGGCAGAATGAAAACTGTGCATGGGTAAGGAAACCTGGGCCCATCAGATGAGCCCCTTCACGGGCAGTGCAGCAGCTGGCAAACTACTTCAGACGAGGATTTCCACTTCATCAGCATCGGAAAGATCATCTTCATCAATTGTAAAAGTAACGTCAGCGTCCTCATAAAAGCCAGCATGAGAGTGCAGGTAACCATCAGCGTCCACACCATATACAACACCGTTTCGTACACCCGTGATAGAAATGAAAGTGACCTCGGCAGTCCAGGAGAGGGCGTCATTGTCTGTAGAAGCAGATGAGTCGGATTTGGGTGACTTGGGGGGAGGGAGGCCATGATACGCGTTGGTGATGAAGGCAGGACACAAAGGGTGGCTGAGAACGGTGGCGAAGTGAGGATGGTGAGGGGAACCCTTGAGGGAAGGTTTGTCACCAGGGGCTTGTTGCACGCTAAGGCCTGTGGGAAGGGGGGGGGGGGAGTCACATGTGAAGAAGTTGGGGCCTGCAGGGGGGGGTGAGTGGCGAGTGAAGCATGAAGGGAGGTGAGCTCCTGTTGGAGGGCTGTGACCGTAAGGGCCAGAGCAGGTAGGGAGATGGGTGGGCCACATTGCTCAGCCAGAGTGTATTTGGTTGGGGAGGCTCCCAGGGGTAATCTGGGAGAGGAGGGGGGAGGAGGAGGTAGGGGGCAGCGTTGAAGCTTGGTCTGTTGGCGGAAGTGCAAGAGCATGTTGTTCTGGTACAATTGTACCAGAGCTCTTGGGACCCGGTTGTTGACAAGGACTGCCGGGGCTAAGTGGGATTTGAACGAGTGGAACAAGTCCACCGTCCAACGGACCGCCCGGTGAGCCTGCCGTGGGCAGGAGGTAGGAATGGTGGGGATGGTTTGGCTAGTCCCCTTGTTGGGGCCACTTTTGACAGTCCACTGCCAGGTGAAGGGGTGTTTAGCATAATGCCGCAGCACATGCTTGGGAAGGGCGGGCGGGGCAAACCGTGTGTGGAAAGTGTTGGGTGGGAAAGAGTGATACTGGCGTCCAATTGTAGAGAGGGAGATTGAGCATGGTTGTGATACATCACACCGGTGCTGAGGGCGTTTGGAGGGAGCTGGGGGGCCAGTGTGAGGTGTAGGTGGGTGCCTGGGTTGAGGGTTGGGGGGGTTCCCACGGGGGGATGGTGGTGGTACGGAGTCAAGAGACATCCTGATATATTGTTTATCACCAATCTGCCATGGTGACTCTAACCCAAGCTAAATTTGCAAAGTCACTACCATCTTGTTTGCATATTGTAGCTTGGAATATGAGAGATCTAACTGCATGTGTGCCCAGAGAAAAGCAGCATTCATGGCAGCATGATCGCCAGGAAGAGCACCATTCACAATATGTTGGACCCCATTGTGTGCTTTCTCCTATTCAGTCCTAATTTGAACCAATTACAGTGTTGCAGGAGAAAATGAGCACAAAGATGTACTTTCATTCCTGAACCTCATCAAGCACTTCAGCATAGTGTATGCCCAGCTGATCTCAGATAGGTGGGGATTTAAAAGACTCAAGATATGTCCATTCTTGAGTATGGAATTGTACGAAGTCTTCATCTGCCACATGTAGTGTTTGTTTGATCACCGTGAGTTTAGACAAGAGATTACAATGTGCCTCAGTCACTTCTTCATAGTGATTTGTTATGAACTGAGCTGAGCACAGAATTCAGTGGCTAAACTCAAATAAATGTAACATGTACTCAAAGCTTTGTATTTACAGTATCTTCATTCTAAAAGGAAAAATGTTCTTCAATTGCCTGATGTTGATGGAAGCAGCTCGAGTGGCATGTGGCACATGCTAAATCATTTGAGATGGAAAAAACATGTTCACAACCTTCACCTTCAGTGTGTTCTGTCCCTTAAATGTATGTTGGGTGCCAATCAAGTTGGCACTTTCGGTTGTGTGCATGTCTGTGAAATGACCCAACCATAAGTTGAAGGTTGAGCTCCTGCACCCTCAGACCAAGTATGCTGTTTGCAAGAGTTTGCAACATTGCACAGCCAATGTTATATGCTATGCCACCATTCTTGCCATATATGCAAGTGAGTTTGTCAATCATTGCCAAGCCATACTTAGCACTAAATGTCGTATTCAGGGAAAGGTATCATAAAAAAATCTTAATACATACAGTTCACCACTCTTGATCATGTCACAAACAAGAAGAACAAAGTGATGCCAGCACATGGCAATAAAGATTCCAGTTTCAAGGAACATCTCAACCATCCGCTTTGGGCGAGCATTACACCATTGTTGAACACAGTTGAACATCTCTGGGCCAGCCTCCACTGTTTCCCAATTGTCAATGTTGTTGTAGACACCCTGGGTCTAGACAGTATGTGTATCAGTCCAAACATCCAACCAGTTACACAGCACATACCATCTTTGCCTTGATTTTATATTGAAACTGGTCAACTTCAGTTTCCATAAGCCAAAGATCAGATCTTGTAGAATGCGAGTCCTCGAGAGGGAGGATACCATAGTGTGACTTGTCCCATCATTTTAGACTATTGTTTCTGTCAATTGAGACCAGCCAATCAAAGCCTAAGTCTGGCTCATCCTCAAGACAATAAAAACATACTGGACATGTGTTAAGAAGTCATCAATTTGTCATATCATATCTGAGTGCCTTCTGGCAATGCAGTTCAACTTGGTGAATGATTCAACATAAATGTCAAATGCCATTGAAAATTGGGATGTAAGATAAGGATGATAAGATACCTGAAACAGTGTTGATATAGCATAGGTAGAGTAATAATAAAAAAACATACACCATGCAGGTGACAAAGAGCTTTACACTGAGCCTGAATAGAGAAGCAGGGACATGTCTGGTGCATCTGGCGAAAAGCTGAGAGCATTCAAAGAGATATAGTGACAGATGTTTGAACTGGTGAACAGCCAATATAACCATGATAAATCAGCATTTCATTTGGATAGACATGGTTATATGCAGACAACATGGCAGACTGGCGACCTGACATCAATTAGTAACAACCATGATGAGGCATAGTCAGCATACCAAACATGTCAACAAGCTCAATGCCCTTGATAGATCCAGATGGCTCCCACTCATTGATAGCCAGGAACCCATCACCACTGTCTTGCATACAATAATCCAAGTATGCATCTATGAGATGTGGCATCTGCATCATCCAGTGTTTCATTTGGAGCTCAAGGCAATCAGATCTGTTTCGGGTGTCACAAGAGCAGCTGTGCAGACACACGTTAAGTTATCAACACAGTTAACAAACAGATTTTGTAACACTTACTATCCAGGCAGGCTTTGCACATTTGTCATGAGACCCAACAATCCCTCAGAATTGCTTCCATCATCATCAGAACGATTGACATAGGTCATAGACACATTGTGGGTGATGTCAGGAGGGACATCAATGTTGCAGTTCCAGAAGCATCTGGCTAGCATCATCTTGAGCTTTCTCCAGTAGGGCTATGAATAATAGTCATATAAGCTTCTCAATAGACAATAGGGACAATGAGGGTCCCATATCATGAATTTCAGCAGCATGCTATGCAACTCTTTTTTGCCTACACTCCACCTGTTTACCTGCTGGTAGTGATTGTGTCGAGCACACACCACCATGAAAGGTGTGAGATGAAATAGCCTTTGAAAGTCCTGTATATCTCTTAACAGAGGTCAAGTGCATATGGAAAGATCAAGTAGAGCCCAAAGTGAGATGCCAATATATTTGTGAAATAGGTGACATGCAGTGTTGCCACCAAAGTGGATTGAGTCAAGCTATCAAAGATTTAGCATATTCTACATGTGTTATGTGAAACATAAACCTACCAGTGATGGAGAGTTGCCAAAACAAGTGGACAGCAGATGCCAATATATTTGTGAAATAGGTGACATGCAGTGTTGCCACCAAAGTGGATTGAGTCAAGCTATTAAAGATTTAGCATATTCTACATGTGTTGTGCGAAACATAAACCTACCAGTGATGAAGAGTTGCCAAAACAAGTGGACAGCAGAACGCAGTGACAGAGAGTAAGAGGCAAACAACAATGAATAAGGGAGGGAAGCAACAATGATGTTAGATGAAGGAAGCAACAGAAATGACCACGGTGAGGGAGCAAGAATGAAAGGATGTGGAAGGTTGGCAGCAAGTAACAATGAAAGAGCAGTGGAAGGAGAGGATGAGCAGCAATGTTGACAGGGGAAGAACAGCAATGAGATTGGCAGTGATGGTGATGATAAAGAAAAATGTGCAAGTGACAACAGAAAAGAGCACAAGGGCAACAACAACAATGAGCAGCAGCAGCAAAAATAATGGCAATGACAATGATGGAGAAAAGGTGTGGACAGCAAGTGGGAAGTGATGACAACAACTATAATCATGGCAGAGGGAGGGAGTGATAACAGTGAGGATAAGAGTGGCAGCGGCAGCAGCAACAATGACAACGATGGCAACCATGATGGAGTGAGAAGGGAAAGGGTGTGGGAGTCTGTGAGTCTGTGGTGTTGATGCTGTTAGCTGCCATGGCTCATGCATAGGGCTGTCACCACTGCAGACAACAGCAGCAACATTAAGGAACAGAAAGAAAAAGCATGGAAGACAACCTAATAGCACACCTGATAGATTAATCACACAGAAGATCCCACTATGGTAGTGCCAAGCCTTGCCAAGCCTTGCCAAGGGTGCTCCAAGCTAGTTGGTAGTATAGTGTCCAAAGCCTAAGTCTAACTAGGTAATTGTGGCAGGATTTATTGCTGGGGTCAAGCAAGTAAACTGTGAAAGTCAAAAAAGGCTTCTTTTTCAGGCATGCTAGGTGAGGTAGACATGAGAAAATGAGCAATTACCTGTTACAGATGTACAAGGTCTGCAATAAAGCATCTACCATTTGGAGTAGGCTTCTGCTGTTGCAGCGCTGTCTAAATGAGCATGGTTGTCCCATATTCCATAGTCAGAGGGGCAGAGGGAAAGTGGGGTGGGCAACGAAAATTTCGGAGTCATGGAAGTGGATTCAGCTGACTGATGGACTGGAGGATGGTAGGCAAGCCATCTTCCAAACTTGTTTGGCTCAGACAGGAGCAGTGGTTCTGATCAAGACCAATGAACTTCAATTGAAATGGTGAGCAATGGTGGGTGTCTGCTAAGTGTAGATTTTGACGCATGCTAGTATAGAGCCCATGATATAGATCAGGAGCACTCACTGGGGGCATCAATCAATGTTATCATTATTCTGCAGTCCTCTGGATCTTTCCTTGAGTCTTTAGTAGCAGAGTGTTCATTGGAACTGAAGGTCTGTTTTACTGACTATACCACTGTGATAACCAGGCCATGTGTGCAGTGTTGGGGTTCGTGCATAGTAGGTTGTAGTGTCAGCTGTCAGAGGTAGCCAGTGTTCACCCACAGAACCCAAGAATCAATCACTCGTCTCAAAAATGTCTCCTTCATCACTTGATCAGTTAAAATGTGGCGAGTGGCTTAGTTTCACTGCGAATACCTCATGACTGGTATGCATGAGGTCCCTTGGAACTCAAGTGCATTATCATGTCCCAGCAACTTCTTATACTTGGCCAGATCCACTTGTTTTATGCCTGGTGTAACCCTCAATCTGGACAATGATGCTGTCACAATGGAAGGCAGACAAAAAAAATAACTACAGGGTGATACAGAGGCAGATAATACCACCAACGTCCTAAACAAAGGTGAACATATCTGGCCGTGATATGGGACACCTTTCCACCTCTCTTGAATTGGGGGTTAGGTTGCAAGTGCTATTGAAGCTGGAATTCATTGTGCCAATTGCTGAGCAGACAAACAGGTGGAAGCAACAGTGAACCGATGCTGTTGTGTGCCAAGGCGGCACATTTGTCAGCCCTAGGATTCCCGAATGCCACCATCACTATCCCCATATCAGAACCTTTTCAATACTGAGAGCATCTTCAGCTTACTTGACATTGGAATTCTCCAGGCATGTAGGCAGGTCACAAATTGGTTCAGGGGAGGCTGGAGGCTCCAAGGACATGCTTGGCTCATTCTCGGTCATACTAACTTTGGTGCCCTCAGACTCTTGAGAAATGGGTTCCAGCCCCATGCTGATCTTAAGACTGAGTTTCATTTTGCGATCTGCTTTCTGACTTCGTTTTTATAGTGTCAGTAAATGATATACACACAGACTGATCTCATTACTCACAGGTCTACTCACTGAGAACTGCCCTGACCCCCTACTGCTATCTCTTGGACTCCCTCTGAGCTCATCACAAGGTTGAGATCAACCTCTATTGTTGCTAGATTCATGCCTACTTGTCGTGGTGGCTTTGTTGGACAGCTAATAGTAAGGTGAGGGGAGATGTTCATGGCCATGGATGGGGGTCTCACCCATCTTGAGCTTGACTGTTGGTTGGCAATGATACCTCACCAAAATTCATGGCTACTTGTCATGTATCATGTGTAAGAGTGGCTGAAGAGTGTTTGTCAGCACTAGGAGGCACCTAAGCTCTGTTTTGGCAAGAATTATAGACAATGGATACCTTGTGAACATGCCTCTCAGCCTTAGCATGCCTTTAGGGTCATTAAAATGATAAATATCAAGATTTGTCATGCTGAATGTACAAATACTCACTAGGAAGTAAAAACTGTACGTGTTTTGTATCTTGCATGAGGATTGAATGGTCGGTGTTGGCTGTAGGTGAAAGAAAGACTTAGTGAATTGTGGGGACATGTGCATAAGAAGATTTTACAACTGCAATCACAAACAATCAAATAATAAAGTTAGCCAACATGTTGATTGTTAATGTAATCTTCAACTTAAACCTTGACCAACACCTCCCCTGTCCTTTGACATTTTCCATTTTCTCCCACCATATCCAACTACTCTCAGTTGATCGTTGATGCTGCCTCCAACGACATGATCAATATCTGTAGCAAGAAAGTTGTGGCCGGTGGAAAAGAGGCTGCTATCAAATGCACCAAAATGTGGGACGAAGCGGTCATGCTGCTAAAGGGTCAACTGGTGTGTATGGCATTCATCACTTTTTGACTGTGTAGCTTACTGTTTGAATAGGATGTAATCAGGTCAGTTCTCAGTGTTGGGGTAGTGCTACCATAGTATATGGTCTTCCTTGATATCAAGCTTTAGGCCATGGAAAAAAACTTGACACGCTGGCTGAAGTGGAACAACATCATCAACGGCGATATCAGCACTGACCCTGCTCACCTATGGCTATAATACTGTGGCCAAAGCGAGACCCTGGCATCGTCACAGGCCAACACCACTGTGCATCTTCCCTGCTCCCCATCACCTGTTCTCACCCCATCTCTCCCCCATGCTTCATTGAAGACCTCTGCACCACAGACTCCAAAACACAGTTCACTACCTCCATCTCTGTCGGCTCTACTGCCTACTCCATGGTCAGTATATGATCTGACCTCCATGAACAAAACAAGTACAACTACCGTGATTCCTCTTCCCCCACCAGTGAGGCCAGGAGATCTCAGAGGAGGAGATCAATGAGAAGGTACTTACAAAGGAGCATGCAGAAAGGGAGTGTGCCAAGATGGAGTGAGCCAGGGAGCATGCCGAGAAAATGATCACCAAAAGGGATGAGTGAGCCAGGGAGCATGCCAAGAAAATGATCACCAAAAGGGATGAGTGAGCCAGAGAGCATGCAGAAAAGGAGCATGCCAAGAGGGAGCACACCAAGGAGCACACTAAGAGGGAGCTTGCTGAGAGGGAGCATGCCAAGAAGCATGCAGAACAGACTAAAAAGGTGCACATGCTGATGACCATTGTTGTGGCACCCTACCAACCAACCATCAAACCCATGAAGGCTATGAAGAAGCATGCTGAAGAAGAACCACCTCAAGGCCAACCCAGGGTGAGGGGCTCTAAGCTGCCACCCATACAAGCACGCTCCCCTTGTGAGTGCTGTGCGAAGGCTGTTGTGCTTTGCGAGCCAGTTGATGGTGGTGCCTGCATCAGGTGCCTCAGCCAGAAGTTGAAGTGCAGCCACTGCAGTGGCAAACCCATACCAAGTAACTGAAAGCCCAAGGTTGGCATCAAAAGATTGGCCTACTTGTAAGGCCATTGCTGGACCTTCAAGACCTCATCACTCGTCTCCATCACCTGTGATCACTGATTCGACCTAACCATCCACCATCAAAGCTCCTCCTCCCAAGAAGAAGACATGGTCTAATGCCACGACAACAGCTGACCCAACTTTGCCCTCCACTGCTGGTTCATCCAAGAAAAAGCTGACACAGTTGGATACAAATTCAGATGAAACCAAAGCAGTCTCAATGAGGATGAGCAGGCAACAGGGAAAGCGCACTGGTAAGTAGTTAGTTCTACAGTGCCTCTACAAACTCAACTAACTGTAACGCCAGTCTTCGATGGTGTTTATGTTAATGGTGGTGCCAGGAAAGGCAAAAACATTGTCCCCACAGTAAGAGTGTCAACTGGAACACCGTTACTGGCACCAGCACGATTGCCCCTTGCCTCCACAGCTGCCACCATCAATTCAAACGCTGAAGAGCCCATCAAGCATGCCAAATATAAGCAGCTCCTGAAGATCTGCCAGGAGCTTGCCCTCAAGAGGTCCATCGAAAACAAGAGGCTCAAGGAACTTGAGGACCGAATGTTGGCAATGGACTCATCTCTCAAGACATTTGCCACATTCATCCAGGCTACCATCCCTCTAGTTGGAGCTAGAGCTGGTCTGTCTTGCCTGATGTTTTCATTTGAGGGAAGCAGCTCAGAGCATGCCTTCCAAGGCGAAGAGCCCTCCAATGAAAATTCGCCCATGCCTCTCAATGCTGATGGCATTGAATCCGTTGATGCTCAAGACCACATCTTCAAGGGTGAAACGTCTGAGCCAATGAATGTTGTCAGTGAACTTGAGTTCAACAGTGAGGATGCAGAGGGTGAATTCAATGGTGTAGGCAAGGAGCCAATAGTTCAGAGGGATGAGCCCTCCACCAAGGAGGTGTTGGAGATGCTGAAGCTGTAGGAGGAAGGTTCTTTAGCATACAATTGGCTGATCTGGTGGTCCATTGTCCCTCCAGTTAGAGGGTTCATTTGTGGCATACCCACCACTGATGATGAAGGTTCATCTGAGGTGGACCAATTGGATGAATAGGTAGTGTTTACCATAGATATCGTTTGTCCTCACAAGTCCCAAATAATATATACTATTCAGTACTGCAGAACAAGCAATAAAAGATGGAATTAAACAATAGCGTCATCATTAACCCTCCTTTTCACCCTTCTTGAATCTCCCAAACCATTCCTCCTTTTGGCTGTTTTTTGACATGCCCAAAAATTGGCATTGGCTCACGTAGGTGTTTTCCTCATCCTACCAGATTGGCGAGAGGTGACTTTTTTGGCATCTCTGGTTGAATAATGGAAGCTTGAGACTTCTTTGATTGTAACCCTTGGACTTGAACTTGAGATAAGTTTCATTTAAAGGCAGCTGATGACTCACCCTCTGTCGGCCTCTCAGGCCAACTTCTTTCAGTCATTGCCTTGCACCAAGTTTCGTCCCCTTGAATTTGAATCTGAAATGAGCCCTCTTTAGAGATCGCTGCTGACCCACCCTCTGTTGGCGTCTCATCCCAACTCCTTTCAGTCAGCTCCTCAAGCTGAGCTTGATATCCTTGGACTTGAATTTGAAATGAGTCCTCTTTAGAGGTCAATGCTGACTCACCCTCAGTCAGTGTCTCATGCCAGAACCTGTCGGTCTGCTCCTCATGCCAAATTCGATCAGGTTGGATTTGCTTTCCTCTATAATCAGGTGCATATGCTTGAGAGGCCTTCTGTGGCCTTGCTTTCTTTAGCACCAATTTCACTGGCAATGTCTTCGGTCCCTCAGAGCCATGGTAAGTTGGTGGTATGTGCTTGGTTGCCTCGCGCTATTGCTGGTCAACCCATATGACCAGTATGTCATCTTGGCTGATCATTGGTGACATTTGGCAGTCCATCTGGCTGCTGGTGGTGTCCTTTGCCTTCCCTTTATAGATTCCCTGCTTTACATTTGCCTCCTTCTCCTTCCCCTTGCTTTTACTTCAGTCGGCATTGGTTACATTTCCCTTCAACACCCTCTGGCTACTGGCATCAGTATCTGGTGGAGGATCAATGTCTTCCTCCTCACCTCACTCCTGGGGATGCTTTGGTCTCCAGGAGTTGTCCTAGATGGACCTGGCATTTCTGATCTAACATTTATTGCTCTCTGTGCAACTGGTGCTCTGCATGCAATCAGTGCTCTGCGTGCAATCAGTGCTCCTATATTGCCATCACTGCCGCTTTCCTCACTTGGTGGGTCCCTGGTTGGTATTCTAAATGGACCTGGCATTTTTGGTCTACCATTTATTGATCGGCCTGCACTCAGTGCTCCTATATTGCCATCTTCACCACTTTTCTTCCTAGTTGGGTCTCTGGGAGGTATTCTAGATGGGCCCGGCATTTTTGATCTACCGTGTATTTATTGGCCTGCAATCAACACTTCTATATTGCTGTCATTGTTGCTCTGCTCACTTGTTAATGGACTATCGGCAGCATTGGAACGTCTCCCTATGTTGACTTGCTTGGGTGGAATAGGGTCAGCAAGCACCCCATCAACATCCAGCCACTTTCTGAAGCTAAATGCATCCATATGGTGTGAAACCTGTCTATCAAGAATGTGCTGTAATAGCTTCTTGGCATCCTTGAGCTATAGATGACTCAGGTCACCAGGAAAGATGAAGCCTTCAGGGAGATGATGGTGGGCAAACATTTCAGCCTAATGCTGTGCCAGCTTATTGAATGGAGGGACTGATTTAGGATTTCCTGTGGCCACTCCTGGAATATATGCAATGAGCTCACTTGTACAATGATAATTAAGCTTGAGCTCACTATATTTTGCAATCAAGAACCCTCAGGCAAGAGACTTTAGCTGGGGGAGTTTGAGACCCTAGATTTCAGGCAATTTGATAGACCCATCTGCAAAAGTAACCTGCCTAACCAATTTATCTCTGGCCTTCATGACCAAGCCATGTCCATGCTTAGCCTTACTCCCTTTGGCCTTTGGCATCCGATTGTCCAGCTTGGCTTCATCATTGGCCTCTTTACCTGTATCCTGATTAGGATTAAGAAATGACTCATTGATGTAGGTTTGGAATTCCGGAAGGGTGTCACTGATTCCATCAAAGTGTTGGCCATGCTCTATCTTGTCATTGAAGTCATTTCTGGTCTTCGGTCAGCATTCAATAAATCTGAGATGGCCTGATGCATACACTACAGTATAGGCTTGCCTGTCTTTGCCCTCAAATCCAGCTAGAATGACCATTTGAATCCCTTCATGTATCCACATCTCATTGGTGAATTTCTTCATATATTCTAGAGCCAGTCCATTGGCAAACCTTCTATTTCTGTTAGTATCTTGGCATATATGCCCACAGACCACATACTTTATCTGTGAGGACCTTGGCCCACCTTTGACGTTCCATTGCAAGGCTGTTTTTTCGGCTAAGGCCAACTCTTCAGGGGTTGTTTTTCCAACCATGACCAACAATTCCCTTTTCCAATTCCTGAGCATCCCCTGTGACCCCATTGGCTTCCCATACTTGGCAACAATTCGGTCTCCCAGTTCTTCTCTTTGGGTCTCACAAATGACAGTTCTTGCATTCCATCAACCACCAAGTAGAAACTGAGGTTTTTTACAATATTGAAGCCCTTTTCTCATCCAGTTTTTATAAGTCTGTTCCTCAATAATCAGTTATGTTCGTTTAGTACCCTGTGATGTACCTGCAGTCTATGCTTCCACTCTGTCAGGCTAACTCCCTGACGTATGTTCAGAACAAGTATCTGGGCTTCTATGACCTTCCATTCTTTTCTACACTTCTTTGCAGTCAATTCTTTCCAATATTGAAGAGCTCCCCGAAGGATGGTCATAACCTCAATATCAAAGATATTTGCAGATTCATTGGGTGACTCCTTGGCTCCTTCCTGTTTCTTGGGGTGTTGTGCAGAAGAAGAGGAAGGAGGTCACTACTTGCCTGAGTCTCAGCTTGTTCCTCTTGGTCTGACTTTGGATATTCGGTCCCTTGGTCATCTGTCTTGCTGAACAGAGTTTCATGGTCACCTGAGACCTCATCATCTGGGTCAGAGTCATAGGGAAGTTCATGCTCATTCATGCTGGGCTAATTCTGAATCCTTAAGTGGATGGATTTCTGGAGAGCACTTGCTGTCCCCAATTGAGTCAAACCGTCAGTACCCCACAGAATAGAGCTTCCCTGATCTGACCATATGGACCGGTGGAGTGTAAATCTCAACAACTAAGATTCAGCTACTAGCCAAACCAATCAGCATGCTTTTACCAATCGCTCACAAGCAATTTGGGTTCATGAAACTCTAACTAACTTGCTAAGGTATTAGCAAGCCAATAGGAAGGCTATGCTGCATGGCTGATACTGTTGGAGCATATGTTTCAGGATCCAGGTATGTCTGAGCAGTTGGACAAACAGAATTTTTAATCCTCTACATCATCATACTCATCCCCAAGAATGAAAACAAACACCATGTTAAGCGCCAAAAGGTCCATCATGTTACATGGGAGACTACACAAACCAGCAGGGGAGCCAGGACCTGGTTGGTTGCTGCAGGCATTACTGCTCCAAGTTTAAGGAACAATTCTTGTTTATTCATACCTTTGCAACATACTCCAATGTCTGTTCAGTCATCACTGAGCAAGTCCAAACATTTCAATCCAGAGATGTCATTTGGACTCAGCTCCGAGGATAGGCCAATTCAGGAGGATGAAATAACTCCAATCAGACTACCAAAACGAAATGTATATGACAACGAATCATCTAAGTGAAAAGTCATTTAATTCTCTGTCAAATATGAACCTTAGACATCCAACGACTACATCTGTGATTGGTTAAATCATAAAACAGAATTCCTAGACATCTTACTCAAGATGGAAGCCCCAACACCAGGCCGAAACTGCAATAGTTGTATTATTGGCGATGGCACTTATCGCTTGCCAATTGTTTTGGCAACCCTTTGTTTTGTACTGTTTGTCTTTGGGAGAAACATACCAAGCACCCATTCCATAGAATCCTCCAGTGGTCTGGATTTTGCTTTGAAGAGTCCTCTATGAATCATATAAGATATTGTATGCCTTTTCTCTTATAGCATTACCAATATTATCAACTACAGACTGGCTATCAAATACATCTCGGTCACAATGGCCGACCATGCCCTTCAGCACCACCTATTGATACCTCCTCAGGTGAACAGGACTTCTTTTCCAGGGAAAATGATTGGGAAGACATAGATGTTGATCAAATTCCTGCACATTTACAACAGCCTAGATCAAAGGATCACCTTACAGTGATTGATATTATCAGAGTACACTTTTTGCAATACACCTACTGTCATTATCTAGGCTCCAACCCTCTTTATTTACAGCTCTTGAGACACAAGCTATTCCCAGCAACATTGGATGAGCCTCGTTCTGTCTTTACATTCATAGTCCTTGACAACTTTATTCGGGATAACTTGGAGTGTGGTACCTTAGCCTCTAATTACTTCAACAAGATATGCCAAATCACATCCAATGTTTTTCCACATTTAGTCCTAGTGAGTGTACTGCTCTTTCCTAATAATGAAAAGTAATCCAGCTATATAGAACTGATAT
The DNA here is from genome assembly GCA_038094275.1 of Tubosaeta brunneosetosa. NCBI lineage: Eukaryota > Fungi > Basidiomycota > Agaricomycetes > Boletales > Boletaceae > Tubosaeta > Tubosaeta brunneosetosa. Next base: position 3,657 of record JBBPTV010000409.1, on the reverse strand, counting down.
TGTGAATTGCTGAGAGTTCCTAGAAAATAGAGGCTTTTGAAGCTGCTGAAATGGAATGGTATTGGTCATGAAATGTGGCAGCTGAAAAAGGGAGAGTTGGCATTATTTTGTGCTGCATGCCCTCAGCCCAGACTAAACTGCCAACCCAGCAATGATGAACCTGACAGGTAAGCACTCTCAGTGCAATGGTTATTAATTTCTTGTTGCCAAACATTGCCAAACAGGTGGAAGTACACTTGGACCTTCATTATGGATGGAAATTTTGAACATAGGAAAGAACAGTCTCTGGATGACCAAGTATGGCTCATGGACAGACAGGCTTATATGGTTTCTCAGTCTGATTATCAGGAGTATCTCAAGGCAACTCCTCATCACACTGAGGTAAGTGCTCAATGTGCTCTAGGAGAGATCTTCGATTACCATACTATGAAAGAGGCCTGACCGTAATAATCACTAAGCAGTATTGCAGGCCAACACAAGCCAATCAAACCTTGAAGCCACAGGAATTGGAGCAACAGCTTGTGCACGACATGAATGCTTCATTCCTCATTCTGTGGTAGATTTCCAAAAGGGAGAACAGTCAGCCACTCCAAACTTTTATACTGAGCATCATTCATGTTTGCTGATTGAGAGAATAGCCAGTTAAACATGGATTACTCCTTCACAAATGCAATCCAATACAACATGGAAAACATTACTCACACCATCTCCTTTTATAATATAAATTGTGCATATACTAGAAAGCTGAGAGACGTGTGAAGAAGAGCTCATTCATTAATATGTCATCAGCGCTGGACGTCATTCCCAGGATTGGCATATGGCATGTCCACGGTCATCAGCCTGAATTGCTATGCTCAGTATACACCCCAATTCATACCAGAAGCAGGCTGGGTTGATGGAGAAATCATAGAGACCCTGTGGGCAGTTCTAAATGTTGTATCCGCTTCTACATGGGCAATGTCTTCCCCTCATAGACAAGAGCTTCTGGATTTCCAGATGAACGACTCCAATTTCATGAAAATGGTTAGGATGACAGGGACACTGACCAGAAAGCTCAAAGAAGCCAGGCAGTCATTGAAGGCTGCATCAGCTGCATTTAGAGAGCCCAATTCGACTGTCCAGCATACCCAGAGGAGGATATGGCCATCAGGAAAACCCCCAGTGGATATTAGAATATAATATATTGTATTCTGTATAATGGATATTTTTTACTCAGATATTGATGGATTACCAGATATTTCAAGATAATAGAATAGTGGTATGAAACAAAAGTTACAAAACCATATAATTGCTTGAAATATCATATATTATCTAGTATTACAACAGGATTCTACAGCATCTGGAAAAAAACAAAATAATCCCAACACTGATGCCTTCCTAATAAATCTAATCTTGACACTTTCATGTAGTCCAAAATAAATTTATACAGTATACCTATACCCATGTACTCTGTGCAGCTTAGTCACAGTGTCACCACAGACCTGATGGTACATGTGGCTATACAGCGTGCCAACCTATGAGCCTGCAATGCCCATAGTTTACTATATGATGTCTGTAATACAATGTCATTAGCTTATTTTTTGAGGGGGTTCACTGTACTAATTGTATACAAATTGGATTATATGAAATCCATAGCTACTATGTGAAATCGTATGTATGGGGTACACGCACTGTTGCAAGCCCTCGCCCTCCCTACACCATCGGGGTTCAAGCACTCTGCACTCTCGGCTTTATCACCAGGGTCATGGTGGTGGGCATGCCACATCACCCTCGTCATCATCATGACAGGGGTAGGCACTCCACCACTCTGTCTTGTAGTGGTGGGCATGGGCAAGTGGGTGGGGTGGTGGTAACGCCCCTGCTCTTATTGCTGTTGGGTGGTGGGTGCGCTATTGCACGCCCTCACCCATGCTATTGTTGTTGTGGACATGCGGGTGGGATGGTGGTGGTGGTGACTGTGCCATTACACTGTATAGCCCTTGCCACCGTCAGTATTTGGGTGGTGGGTGCGCTGTTGCATGCCCTCGCCCTTACCATCATTGTCATGGACATGCAGTGGTGGTGGTGGTGACCCATTGTCACTGTCAGTGCTGTGGTGGTAGGTGCACCATTGCATACCCTTGCCCATACTGCTGCTGCTGTCGTAGGCACGTGGGTGGTGACTGTGCTGTCTTGCTGTCTCACTGTTATCACTGTCGTGTGCCCTTGTCCATGCCAATGTCGTTGTGAGCACATGGGTAGGTGGTGGTGGTGGTGGTGATGACTGCAACGGTGCACTGCCTTGCCCTTGTCACCATCAGCATTAGAATGGTGGGTGTGCTATTGCATGCCTCTCATCCATGCCGTCGTCGTTATGGGCATGTGGGTGGTAGTGGTGGTGACTGCACCATTGTGCTGCCCCACCCTTGTTGCTGTCGGTGTTGTGGTGATGCCACTGCTGGCCTACCTGCGTGATGCCTATATGACCATCAATGCGTGTGTGTCTTCACTTGGGTGTGCATGGCCAGTGTGCACAGGTGGGCTGAGGTGAGAGGTGAGTGTGGATTCTGTGTGGTGAGCACGCACCTTGTGCAAGTCTTTGTACTTGTGTGTACTTGTACTATAGTAGATTTGTAAGAATGGCGTGAAACATGCTGATGTGGCCTTTGCTTACATAACACGGACTTCGAGAAATTCATAAAGTCTGACCACTCTTTCCTGTCTTACCCCACCATCACAACCCATGCAATCACACACTCGCCCATGTCCACCCTCATCCCGCATACTACTGCTCACTTGCATTTGCCCACACAAAGCCATGCACACATTCACCCATGTACTCAAACAAGAAGCACACAGATGTCCATGCTTTGTGTCTACCTAGCACAGGTGAGTGTTTGCCTGAGCGTTTGTCCAAAAAAGGCATGCACCCATAGAGCACGTGCTCGCCCTGCTCACCTGCACCAATCCAGAATGACATGCATGTGCTGTGCACACTGCATGCATCATATGTATGCGCGCTCAGCACCCACAACACTCTGCCCACCTGTGTTCACCCGAGTACATGCACATTGCCAACCACACCTGCTCACCCCACTCACCTTTGTCCATCCAGAATGATACATATGTGCACTCAGCACCCGCAACACCCTGCCCACCTGTGTTCACCCAAGTATGTGCATATTGCCAACAGCACCTGCTCACTCCGCTCACCTTTGTCCATCCAGAATTGTATGTATGCGTGCTTGGCACCCGCAACACCCTGCCCCCCCATGTTCACCCAAGTATGTGCACATCACCAACAGCACCTGCTCACCCTGCTCACCTTTGTCCATCCAGAATCGTATGCATGCTCAGCACCTGCAACACCCTGCCTACCCATGTTCACCCATGCATGCTTATGCCTATCTGTATCCATCCAACTCAGTGCATGCTTACTTAAGTTCATGCACACATACTCATCCATGTCTGCATGTGTCAACCACATCACCCATGCCCACTGAGCAAGGCCACACCTGTAAGTAAGTATGTACTCCTCACCCATTCACACCTACACTCACCTATGACCATCCAATGTAGGTGTGTGCATTGGATATGTCCTATTTGCTTGCCCAATTCATTAGTGTTCCCCTAGATACATGTCATGTATTATATATCATTGAAATATATTGTTTATCA
>JBBPTV010000408.1:0-23085 GCA_038094275.1 Tubosaeta brunneosetosa | reverse complement strand
ATATTTTGGGCCTGATGGAGGAGAGACATCTTCGGACTGCGCAGTGGTGGCGTGGTGTGGAGGTAAGATAGGGGAGGTGACGTCCAACCTCGGACAGAAAGAGGGGAGCCGTGAGAAAAAGGTGAAGTAGATTTGTGCCTGTCCTTTGCAATCGATGCCCGTCCAGCTTTACTATCGACTAGGACGTCGGTGGTGGAGACGGCATGTAATGCTTTGTCAGTGACCTGAGTGATCTCTCCTCGGATGGCTCAGCTACGCTTTTGCCAGGTATCACAACTCAGTTTCATTCGAGTCCTCTATTGATCATTTCACAGCGAGGCCTTTGTCGTCGTATCGTTCAATCTCTTCCGGCCCATATGTCTGGAGCAGTTTGCGACAGACAATGGCTTTCTAGAACCAGAATGGATCATTCCATGCATATCTAGTGTGGGAGAGGGTGCCGCAGCTTCGACAGGACGCTGCTCAGTCAAGATTGGTTGGCTTTGGATAGACACAGCGAGCTTCAGGTGCGTCATGTACGATACTGTTCATAATCTCCTAATACATCCGCAGTCTCTACGTATATTCGATATCCGTAGCACTCCAGGCGCTCACTGCATCTCCATGGGCAGCATCGCGGACCGACGTGAGTGAACGTCGAATACCACTGACAACGCTGACAATCCCTCCCAGCGACGAGCCGCAAGTCACTGCTCCTGCCATTCGCGTTCTCGGGTGCATTCGCAGCCATCCTCTTCCTCCCTTTGACATCGACCTCTCCCCTCTGGATCCTCTTCACCGTCTTGGCAATGTGCCTCAATGTTGGCTTTGGCGCTTCCGTTGTCGCCATGAACACTTATCTCCCTTCCCTCGCATGCGAATCCCCCGAGGTGATCGAAGCCCGGAACGAGCTCTTCAAGGCCCGACCGGTGTCCACTGATCTCGATCTCGACGTGGCTATCTTTCCAGATGTCGAATCCGTCTCAGCACCCTTGCTCGGTGCATTAGACCATGACCAGACGGCCAACAGGGCCTACGCGACCGCACTCTCGCGCGCGACGTCCTGTATCTCTGCACAGGGCATTGCGTCTGGGTACTGCGCGGGCATATTGCTACTGCTTCTTGCCCTCGTGCCTGTCACTCGCCTCCACGGCTCGACGTTCTCCCTTCACCTCACCATCGGGTTGAGCGGCCTGTGGCGGATGGTGTTTTCGGTGCGTTGTGGCTGCCGCGTGCGCAGCGTGAACAAGGGGACGGAGACAAATGGGGCGTTTGGACAGAGATCGGGGCAGCATGGAAAAGGCTCGGGGTGATGTTGAGGTGGTCCGAGATAAAGCGGTTGCAGCACACCTTCAGGTACATCGCTGCGTGGTTCCTGCTCTCCGACGGTGTGTCGTCCCTCACGGTCTTGTTGGATTCTGAGGTTCACGACCATCACTTCGACCGCCATTTTGTTCGGAAAGACGACACTACACATGGACGCCTCGTCACTCGTACTCATTGGCGCGATCCCCTGGGTCTGGCATCCTCGGTTGCATCCCGGCGTATGGTTATCTGGGGTTCGTAACGTTTGTGAGGCGGATGAAGATAGGAGGGTTGACGACCTCGGGGGAGATGTTTGGGCTTCTAGTGTACTTTGGTGCGTTGCTTGTTAGTGTGCAAGGGCATTGCTGACGGCTATGTCTAGGTTTTTCGTACGGCGCTTTTCAGAGTTATGCCCGAGCCTCATATGTGGAACTTATCCCTCCAGGTGAAGAGACACGGTGGTATGCAGGCTACCTTTGCCTTTGTGTCATGTCTTGTGCTGACGTTCAGACTAGTCGAGCTCATTTGTGGGCCCGCTGATCGTTGGCCTTATTTTGGATAGCACAGGTAACATTCGCTATGCGTTTGTCTTGACGGTCTGGCTGGCGATTCCTGTGCTCTGGACGGTTGACGTCGAGCGGGGTCGAATAGATGCTGAGACATATGCTGTCGAGCGTATCGAGAATGTCGAGTCATGATATCGGGTTTCCTCGTCGCGCTCCTTGGGAGGTGCGATTCTGGTTGCGTTAGCTGCTACCACTGTAAACGTGTTGGCAATTACTGATGAGCCATTGATCTATATATCGGATCCAGCCAATCAGATGTGAGCTGACGTCTCGGACTTTGTATACAGTCGTAGCGCTGTGCCTTGCTGTTCGCTTCCAGCTTCCGGCACCCTAGCCTCCCTCACACGTCGGTCCCGCCGCGTTGAGTGACTGATCCCGTCCGCTGAGCATTCCCCTGCCTCGTCGCTCTGGGTTCAAATAGCCTCACCTTTCTGAAGTGTTGTGTCTCTATGTTCTCCACGTGTGCTTCACGGTCCCTGTCTACGTGGGCGTGCGCTACCGCTCTCCACCTTCGCCGATCTCAACGATCTTGTTGTTTGCACTTTGGTTTCAGACCTAGCTTGTCATTTCCCGCCGCCATCTCATCGTCCCCTACGTTTTCCCCAATATTTCATCCCCCTACCATTCGCCACCATCTACAGCGGCTCCAGTATCTATCCACTCGTCTTCTTGTTCTGTAGAACGCTTCTCTCCACTAATTCATTAGAGGCTCATCGCCTCTGATCCGTTTTCCCACCCCATTGTCGTCCGCTAAGACATTCTGTGATCCCCTCCCCTCGTACTCCGGTCCCTCCCATCCTCTTTCCTGCCGTGCTTTCCTACCTCTTCATTCTTGGCCCCCAGCTTACTCTCTGTGCTGCTCGCCTTAATAGGTTTCGATACTAATATTCTACCGTGTCACATCTGACGTGCCGTCTCACTTTCAACCACCTGTTCGCCTATTTTGTATTGGTTCCTCGTAAGTTGCTTGTTCTTCCCTGATGTCAATCTCTGATTTGTTTTTTCGTTATCCAGTTGACGCCTCACGTTCAATCACACTTTTCTGCTTCCACTTTAGCGCTCTACATCATCACCTTGTTTTTGTTTCTCTCGTCATCTGTGCTGTTTTCGTGAGTCTTTCACATTCTACCATTTGTGCTGATATCTTATCTGTTTATGTGCTTGTCATGCTGCCACATTTCAGCCCTGTTTGTGAGTCATAAATTTAGAATATGTGTCAGTAGCTTATTTGCAGTTCTATTTTCTCATCAGTCTTATCTACCACTGTTCCTCTGTTTGGCACATCCTTCTCTTGCTAGCTTGCCCCCCAACCTTCCAATCCAATTTCACTGCCTATTCCATCCTGTTCTCTCACTTTTCATTTCTTGTCAATTCACTGCTTTTCAGTCCATTGTACAACTAATATTTGCATGTCCCTGATTTTCTGTCTTACCCATTCTGTCTCACCACCACCAAGCAATCTTTGTGTCCACTTACCCCTTTTACATCTGCATTTGTTTTGACTCTACTTGTTCTCACCCACAATAGCTCTAGCCCTGTCTCTCCATTTCAATTGTCTCAATCTCATCACCCCATTACTGTGCCATCATCACTTGACCAAACACACCACCTCCCTATTCCTGCTGTGTTGCCATACAGCTCTTCTTCAGGCCATTTATCCCCTTTCCATGCAACTCTTGTCCCTTAAACCCTTCCCCTGACTCATTCATCATCTGAATTTCCTCTGTGCTGTATTTTTCTCACTGTCCTCCACTGCCCATTTTAGTCCATTCAAGCTCTTTTATCTCTTCAAATGTACTGGCTCAAAAAACCTGAAGATATCAGCTTTCAACTCACAGGTGAGCTGTTTATTGGTAGTATCCATAGATGCTCATCCCTCTTATGTAGTTGGTCAACTGACCCTCTCATCACCCCTTCCCAAAGAAGACATTTGAGTCACTGTTTGTGTAGAGACTCTGTCTAAAATCACCTGCTCTGGAAACCTGTCAGAGGATGGCTTGACTGCAGCATGGGATCATCCCTTCCTCTTGTAGGTGCTATTTGCATGTGTGACTGAGCTTATTCATAATTTCCCTCTCAGCTATGGATCCCCAGATTCACCTGTTCATGTTTCTATCTGTATTCTCCCAGAGGAGCTTACCCCTGAGTGGAAAAAACAACCATTGGGTGGCCAGATGACCTCAAATATTGTTAGCCTGCTGGAGTCTGGCAATGCCTGGCAATGTAAGTTTCAAAATTTACCCTCAAAAATAGCTGCTAATAATACACTAGGCACTGTGCCTGGACTCTCTACTGGTGTACTCTCTATCATGTGCAAGATGAGTGAGGTCCTGGTGAGTTTTATTCCATAGTCCAGTCTGGTACTGTTTGTCATGGAATTTTAACAATGTGTACCTTAGAGCATACCCAGTGGACATGAATGTCAGTCAGCTCTTCAGGAATATACAACAAAGCTATACAATTATGGAAGCCAGTCCAAAAAAGTGGTTTACATGTCTACAAAAATTGAAATGGAGCTAGCAAAATTGGATCTTTGTCCTCTGGGAGATGCAAACCACACTGGGATCCTGAATAATCCTGGTACTGCCTTCACAAACTGTTATACCCAGGATGGTAATATTGTAGACATCAATAGGGCTGTTGAAGTTTGTCAAAGAAGACTTGATCTTTGTCCCAAGGGACATCTAGAACATACTAAGGCTTTTGGAGAACTTGTGGTAGCCTTAGGGTGGAAATATGACATCCAAAAAAAATGAGAAGGACTTGGACAGGCTCATAGACATGCAACAAGCATGGCTTGATTTATGCCCACTGGGTCATTCAAATCATGAAAGAGCTCTTGGAACACTTGCACTCTCATTGTGGAAGCACTATAAAGTGTGCAAGAACATGGAAGACCTGAACAGGTCTATTGAAATGGGAGAAAAATGGCTTGAACTCTGTCCATCAGGCCATCAGAATCATAGTGCTGCCTTGAACAACCTTGCATTAAGCATTAATACAAGATACAGAATACTGGGTCACTTGGCTAATCTTGACAGAGCTATTGATCTCCAGGAGAAATGTCTTAAACTCTGTCCACCAGGTCATAGGAGGCATGGGCTAAGTTTGATGAATCTTGCATGCTCTCTTGATGATCACTACAACAAAATGAAAAGCCACTCTGATTTGGTCATGGAAAACATGTTGTTCAAAGATGCACTACAAACCTATTCTGTCCACCATGAATATTTTGCATTCAATGCTGCTCAAGTAGCAAGAACCACTCTGCTCTTGTACAAGGTCTCTCAAAAATCCCATTCCCTTGATCAATCACCCCCTTCATTAGATGAGGCATTTGAAGCTTATAGACTGCTAAAGAAATGTGGTCCAGCAGCTTCAGTCAATCTATGGAATGCTACCCAGAATTGGGTCAGAGATGCTAAAGAGTATGATCATCCCTCAATTCTGGAAGCATACCAGACATCACTCAACACATTAGATCACTTTATCACTCTTAATTCCTCTCTAGACTCAAGACATGACACAATGCAGGCAAGAGTCACTGGGATAGCAACTGATGCATTTTCATCTGCCATAAGACATGGCAATGTTTTAATGGCTGTTGAGCTGCTAGAGCAAGGGAGGGGAATCCTGTGGAATCAGCTTGCTCATTTTGACATCTCTCTGGTCACTTTGAAGGCACAGAATGAAGATCTTGGGAGGAAGTTCACACAATTGAGTGAAGAACTCAAGAGGCATGCACAACACAGTGGAGGGAAAGGAGTGGGTCCATACTGGCAGGTACTGGAGGATTGGCAGCATGTGGTGGACAAGATTCAGGGTCTTGATGGATTCTCATGGTTCCTCCTACCTCTGTGTTTTGACGACCTTCAACGAGCTGCAGAAGATGGACCAATCATCATCGTGAATGCAAGTGAATACAGCTGTGATGCCCTCGTTGTCCTCCATACTCGAGCACCTATTCACGTGCCCCTTGGTTGCTCGCTCAATGATGTCGACCAACTTTGCATCCAGCTATCGGAATTGACACAGGACTCACATGCATATGGATCACACAGGGAGTTGTATGCAAAGGAAGTGTTACAGGAGTTGTGGTCATCTGTGGTGGAATGCATTGTCTCTGTCCTACAAAATGATGTTCAACTCCCTCCAGGCTCGCGTATCTGGTGGTGTCCAACGTCCAAGTTTACCCTCCTCCCACTGCACGCTGCAGGTCCGCATCGGAAGGGGAAGAAGAATCTGATGGACATCTACGTTTCTTCGTACGCACCCTCTCTTTCAGCTCTCATCCGTGCGCGCGATCGTCTTCGTTCTCAGCGTCATGCACAGGGAACATCGAGCGTAATCTCGTTTGCGGCGGTCGGTCAGGCATACCCGAGCAAAGACACAGGGCTCGGTCACCTCCCAGAGGTAGAACACGAGGTCTAAAGGATTCAAAGCGAGACAAGCATGCCTGCAAACGTTCAGTTCGAGACCGTCGCCGGCCCTGCAGCGTCTATCGACGGGGCCATACAAGCCTTCCGACACCGGTGGGTACACGTCGCCTGCCACGGTGCGCAACATGCCGAGAAACCGTTTGACTCCTGGTTCGCGATGGGAGACGGGAAGCTCACCCTGATGCGGATCCTCCAGGAGCGCTACACGAACTCGGAGTTCGCGTTCCTATCTGCGTGCCATACGGCCAAGGGAGACGCGTCGACGCCGGACGAGGTGCTCCATCTCGCGGCGGGGATGCAGTTTGCGGGGTTCAACGGGGTGATTGGGACGTTGTGGAAGGTGGACGATGCGGTTGCGCACCAGGTGGTGACCCGGTTCTACCGAGAGATGTTCAAGCATCCGAACATCAACTTCTCGCATGCGGCGACGGCGCTGAACACTGCAGTGATCGAGACTGCGGACGAGGTATCGTTGGAGAAGCGGATCGTGTTTGTGCACATCGGGATTTAAGTTTCTCGATCGACCTAGCTTCCTTCAAGTTTTTCTTCTTACGGGCAGATGTATTGATGTCGTATCTTCCAGGTCCCCTGTGCGTGACTTGTGTGATGTCCCGAAGTCATGGGCTACCGAGCTGATGACAAGTGTACCTTTTGCCCCCGACGTCAGGGTTATGTTCCTTTGACCCTCGAGTCGACGCCTCCTTCCTTTGTTTCGTGATAAGTACGTCTCATGTTTGATTTTGTATCACTAGCACGGTCCGACGATTGTCCTATCATGTCACGCTCATACTCAGCTGTGTTTAAGCGCCAGAAACTATCTCTGCCAGTACGAAGATCTAACAATATAAGAGTGAAGTGTCGGTCCCTGCTATGTTCATATTGTGTATCCGGTTAATTTGTCACATCGACAACGGCGGTTGGAAACCAACCGGCCGAACTCGTTAGTTGGATTGCAAACCATGGACCCCACTGCAGAAAGCACGAGCAGAATCCGCTATGCCCACATGTCGTCTTCGTTGCGGATGCTGATGCTAGTGTCCTTGAGTGTCAATCGAGCGAGTTGAATACGTCGACCTCAGCGGTAGCCTCCCCTTCGGCGACGAACGAGACCTGATGACCGTAACTAAATGCCAGGATATTTCAACACACAGGCAAATGCGTAGCCATTTTCCTTTCTATTTCTCCGTCGACCGTCTGATCTTGAGATTGTCGAATGTCTGGCATTGTTCCACCTGGAAGAACGCAAGTTACCTACAATGGTGCTGTCTTCCCTGAAGACGGGGCGAGCTCATTGCCAATACTCTCTATCTCAGGGGTATACAACCAGTCCTGGCACTTGCATGCGAACAAATGGTCTGCTTTGACCTTGCTGAGGGCATAGAGATAAAGTTGATTACAGTGCCAGTCAAAGTCATCTGTCCTTTTTGTGAGTGACATTCCTCCGCCACAACCATTACACGAAAAAATATCAAGATCATCGGGGGCGCATCAAGATGGCCTAATGATTGAATGCAAACCGCGACATTATGAAATAACGATACACACCATCCAGATAGCTTGCAAGCTTGGCGTGACATACTAGATCGTTATGTCTTGTGCTCGTCTTTGTCCTTCAACGACTTCCCCTCCGTTGTTGAAGATATCCGGCTCGGACAACGAAATCGCCAAAGTGTGCCCCATCGTGGCGCTCCAGCGCATATCCTTTGATCATGGTCCCCTTCGCAGTAAATCTCGTTAAGGCGTTGACCAGTGTCCATCATGTAGTTTCCAGATGCCTTCCCGACAAGTGCCTCTATGAAATAAGTCAATGTGAGCATACAAAACAAGTCATTGCCACGTACCGGGAACGCAAGGTCTGGCATACCCATTGAGGCAACCACATGGGCATACGATAATCGAGTCGTAGTGCGGACAAGTACCGAAGGGCCCATCACCAACGACGAAGCGAAACAAAGGATACTCGCCGCATGTATGGAACACCGAGGAACTCGACGCCGGGAGCCGCAGTACCGAGTAATTCAGGCTACCAAGCTCGAACTCTGGAGAGCGCATTGATTCTGGGGGCCACCTCGCTCGGAATCTCAGAGATGACGAGGTACTGCACTAGACCCATCTGGAATTCCCGTCCAGGTTAGATTTCGAAGCGTTCATTCTCAATAAAGATGGTGTACACCGGTCCTGAATGTATACGGACGAGCGATATCGAACTGGAAGCAAGAAAGACACGATTTTGGTCTTGAAACCTCAAGACCCATCCAATCAATCATATACTTGAGACGAACTGGCTAAAATAAATAAAGAACATGACAACTCACTCGGCATCATTTTCATAGTTTCGTGCACGACTGCGAGGGATGCGTTTTGAGGAAGTGCTTGCGGAGGTGCAGATGGCTGACCGCCATGGACAGGATTGGTATGTGTCTTTGCGGTCTGATGGAGGAGGTGCATCTTCGAACAGCACAGTGGGTGTGCGGCGTGGGGGGGTAAGACAGGGAGGACGTCGGAGGTGACTGATGGCGTGGGCGCAAGCATAGAACACTTTCCGAGCATGAACCAAGAGTGCTGAGCGTGAGCTGTGAGAGAGAGATCACTGGAGAGTGATTTGTGGCTGTGTCGTGACTTCTGCCCAGGTAAGTTTCGTCTTCTGTGGAGATACGCGTTGAGCGTGTATTAATGCTTTGTCAGTGACGGCGTGAGATTGAACACCAACGACCATGTCGCGTCCTCTCCTCGGATGGCTCAGCTAGGTATAATTACTTGGCAGTCTCATTCAAGTCCTCTATTGACCATTCCTCAGCGAAGTCTTTGTTGTGGTGTCGCTCACCCTCTTCCTGCCCATATGTCTAGAGCAGTTTGCGGGAGACTTGGAACCAGAACGGATCATTCCATGCATATCTACTGTGGGCAGCTTCGACAGGACGGTGTTCGGTCAAGATTGGTTGGCTTTGGGTAGGCACAACGACCTTCGGGTGCGTCATATACGATATTGATTATAATCCCCTAATACATCCGCAGTCTCTACGTATATTCGATATCAGTGACGTTCCAGGCGCTCACCGTCATCTCCATGGGCAGCATCGCGGACCGACGCGAGTGAACGTCGAATACCACCGACAACGCTGACAATCCCTCCCAGCAACGAGCCGCAAGCCACTGCTCCTGGCATTCGCGTTCTCGGGCGCATTCGCAGCCATCCTCTTCCTCCCTTTGTCATCGACCTCTCCTCTCTGGATCCTCTCTGCCGTATTTGCAATGTGCGCCAACATCGGCTTCGGCGCTTCAGTCGTCGCCATGAACGCTTATCTTCCTTCCCTCGCACGCGAACCACCCGAGGTGATCGAAGCTTGGAACGAACTCGATAAGGCCCGGTGTCCACCGATCTCGACGAGGCTGTCCTTCCAGATCCCGAATCCACCTCAGCACCCTTGCTCGGGGCATCGGACCATGACCAGACTGCCAACAAGACCCACGCGACCGCACTCCCGCGCGCGACGACCCGTATCCCAGCACAAGGCATTGTGTCTGGGTACTGTGCGGGCATAATGCTACTGCTCCTCGCCCTCGTGCCTGTCACCCGCCTCCATGGCTCGTGCATCCAGGCGTATGGCTGTCTGGTGTTCTTGCCGTTTGTGAGGCGGATGAAGGTTGGAGGGTTGACGACCCCAGGGGAGATATTCGGGCTCGCAGTGTACTTTAGCGCGTTGCTTGTTAGTGTGCAAGTTTGCTGACGGCCATGTCTAGGTTTTTCGTACGGCGCTTTTCAGTTGCGCCCGAGCCTCGTATGCCAAACTTATCCCCCAGGTGAAGAGGCCGGTGGTACGCCTTGTTCTCCATCACAGACAAGGCATGTACTTTTTGCCTTTTTGTGACACTCTTGCTGACGTATTTCCTTGTCTTGATGGTCTGGCTGGCGATTCCTGTGCTCTGGACGGTTGACGTCGAGCGGGGTCGAATAGATGCTGAGACGTACGCTGTCGAACGCGTCGAGAATGTCGAGTCATGATACCGGGTTGGATCGTCACACCCCGAGGTCCAAATTATAATCGTGTTAGCTGCTACCACTGTAAACGTATTGGCAAATACTGATGGATCATTCATCCTTTCTCTGGTCCCATCTATCGCCCAAGGATCTAGCCAATCAGGTGTGGCTGGCGGTTATTTACGCCTAGGACTTTCAAAGTCCGAGACGTTGTATACAGTCGTGGCGCTGCGCCTTACTGGAGTCGCTTCCTGCTTCCAGCACCCTAGCTCCGAGTCCTCACCCGTCGCTCGTGCTGGGTCGAGTGACCGATCCCGTCCGCCGAGCACTCCCCCCCTCGTTGTCCCGGGTTCAAGCAGCCTCACCTTTCTGAAGCATCGTATCTCTACGTTCTTTGCAAGCGCTTGACCGTCCTCATCATTGAACGTGGGTGTGCACTACCATCTTCGCAGATCTCAACGATCTCGTCGTTTACACTTCAATTTCAGGCCTAGCTTGTCGTTCATTACCGCCATTTCATCATCGCCTACGTTTTCCCTAGTATCACATCCCCCTACCATTCGCCACCGTATCTGCAGCTCCAATATCCATTCACTCGTCTTCTTCTGTATATCGGAGGCTTGTCACCTCCGATCCGTTCATTACACCCTTGCCGTCCGCTCAAACGCTCTGTGATCCCTCCCCTTTCCATTTCTCGTTCCTGCTGTGCTTTCTAGCCTCTTTATCGAGGTGCCGTCTCCCTTTCGACCGCCTGTTCGCCTCCTTTGTCTCGGTTCCTCGTAAGTTGTTTCGTTTTCCCCCGATATAGATTGCTAATTTACTCTTCGTTATCCAGTCGGTGCCTTGTGTTCAATCTCACCCTTCTGCTTCCGCCTTAGTTGTATCGTCCCCTTGTCTTTGCATCCCTCGTCATCCGCGCTGTTTTCGTGAGTCTTTCAGATTCCACCATTTGCGTTGATATCGTATCTGTTTATGCTCTTTTCGTGCCATCTTGTTTCAGCCCTGTTCGTGAGTCATAAAGTTGGGGCGTGCACTAGTTTCTTATCCACAGCTTTATTTTTCTCACCAGTCTTGTCTGCCATTGTTTCTGCAAGAACTCCTCTGTTTGGCACATCCTTCTCCTGCTAGTTTGCCTCCCACCCTTCTTCCAGTCCACAATTCTAATTTCACTGTCTATTACATCCAGTTCTGTCCCTTTCCATTTCCTTGTCAATCCACTGCTTTTCAGTCTATTGTAATATTTGCCTGTTCCTGTTTTTCTGTTTTACCCACCCTGTCTCACCACCACCAACCAATCTTGCTGTCTGCTTACTCCTTTGCTGTCTGTAATTATTTTGACTCTGACTTGTTCTTGCCCACAATAGCTCTAGCCCTGTCTCTCCATTTCAATTGCCTCTCCATCATCATTCTCATTACTTTCCATCATTTTTCACCAAACACACCACCTCCCCATTCCATTATCATTACTGTCTTGCCAGACAGCTCATCTTCAGGCCCTTTTCCCCCTTTCCACAATTCTTGTCCCTTAAATCCATCTTCTGACTCATTCACCATCTGAATTTTCTGTGTTGTCTCTTTCCACTGTCCTCTACTGCCCATTTTTTGTCCATTCAAGCTGGTTTATCTCTTCCAATGTACTGGCTCAAAAAACCTGATGATATCAGCTTTCAACTCACAAGTGAGCTGTTTATTGGTGGTATCCATAGATGCTCATCTCTCTTATGTAGTTGGTCAACTGACCCTCTCATCACCCCTTCCCAAAGAAGACATTCAAGTCACTGTTTGTGTAGAGACTCTATCTAAAATCACATGCTCTGGAAACCTGTTAGAGGATGGCTTGACTACAATATGGGATCATCCCTTCCTTTTGTAGGTGCTATTTGCATGTGTGACAGAATCCATTCATAAATTCATTTTAGCTATGGATCCTCAAATGCACCTGTTCACATTTTTATCTGTATTCTTCCAGAGGAGCTCACTCCTGAGTGGAAAAAACAGCCATTGGGTAGCCAGGTGACTACAAATATAGCTAGCTTGTTGGAGCCCAGCAATGCCTGGCAATGTAAGTTTCAAACATGATCCTCAAAAATGGCTGCTAATAGTGCACTAGGCACTGTGCCTGGACTCTCTACTGATGGTGCAACACTCTCCATCACATGCAAGGTGACTGAGGTGCTGGTGAGTTTTATACCATAATGCAGTCTTGTATGTCATTGAATTTTAACAATGTATACATTAGAGTGTACCAAATGGACATGACTGTCAGTCAGCTCTTGAGCAATATTCATGGAAGCTATACAATTTTGGGAAAGAGTCCAAAAATATGGTTTACATGTCTACAATAACTGAAATGGGACTGTCCAGATTGGATCTGTATCCTCTAGGAGATGCAAACCACACTGGGATCCTAAATTGGCTTGGAGTTGCCTTCTCAATGTGTTATAGTCAGGATGGTAATATTATAGACATCAATAGAGCCATTGAAGTCAAACAAAAAAGACTTGAACTTTGTCCCAAGGAACGTCCAGAACATATCAAGGCATTTGGAGAACTTGTGTTGTCCCTAGGGAAGCATTATTACATCCAAAAAATAAGAAGGACTTAGATAGGCTCATAGACATGGAAGAGGCATGGCTTAAATTGTGCCCAATGGGTCATGCAGATCATGAAATAGCCCTTGGACAGCTTGCATGCTCATTGTGGGATCGCTATAATGTTTGCAAGAATATAGAGGACCTCAATAGGGCCATTGAAATGGAAGAAGAAAGGCTTGAACTTTGTCCATCAGGCCATAAACATCATGATCTTGCCTTGAACAATCTTGCAATAAGCATTAGTGCAAGATATCAAATATTATGTCACTTAGCTGATCTTAACAGAGCTATTGATCTCAAGGAGAAATATCTTGAGCTCTGTCCACCAGGTCACAGGGATCATGGGATAAGTCCGAGAAATCTTGCAGTCTCACTTGAGGATCACTACAACAAAATGAAAAATCACTCTGATTTGATCTTGGCAAACAAGCTGTTTAAAGATGCACTACAAACCTATTCTGTCCACCACAGTTATTTTCCATTCAATGCTGCTTCAGTTTCCAGAACCACTCTACTTTTGTGCAAGGTCTCTCAAAAATCCCATTCCCCTGATCAATCACCCCCTTCATTAGATGAGGCATTTGAAGCCTATAGACTGTTGAAGAAGTGTGGTCCAGCAGCTTCAGTGGATCTGTGGAATGCTTCTCAAGATTGGGTCAGAGATGCTGAAAATCATAACCATCCATCAATCCTGGAAGCTTACCAGGCATCACTCAATACATTAGATCACTTCACTTCCCTCAACTCTTCCCTGGATTCAAGACATGGCACAATGCAGGCAAGAGTCACTGGGATAGCCAGTGATGCATTTTCATCTGCCATAAGAAGTGGTGACCTCCTGATGGCTGTTGAGCTGCTGGAGCAAGGGAGGGGAATCCTATGGAATCAGCTTGCTCATTTTGACATCTCTCTGGCCACTTTGGAGGCTCAAAGTGAAGAACTTGCAAAGAAATTCACACAATTGAGTGCAGACCTCAAGAAGCATGCACAACATAGTGCAGGGAAAGGTGTGGGTCCATACTGGAAAGTACCGGAGGAATGGCAGCATGTGGTTGATAAGATTCAGGGTCTTGATGGATTCTCACGGTTCCTCTTACCTCCGTGTTTTGACGACCTTCGACGAGCCGCAGAAGGTGGACCAGTCATCATCGTGAATGCAAGCAAATACAACTGCGATGCCCTCATTGTGCTCTGCACTCGCAAACCAGTTCACGTGCTCCTTGGTTGCTCACTCAACGATGTCGACCAACTTTACATCCAGCTATCGGAATTGACACAGGACGCGCATGCATATGGATCACACAGGGAGTTGTATGCGAAGGAAGTGTTACGAGAGTTGTGGTCATCCGTGGTGGAATGCATTGTCTCTGTCCTACAGAATGATGTTCAACTCCCTCCAGGCTCGCGTATCTGGTGGTGCCCAACGTCCAAGTTTACGCTCTTCCCACTGCATGCCGCAGGTCCGCATCGGAAGGGGAAGAAGAATCTGATGGACATCTACGTTTCTTCCTACGCGCCCTCTCTTTCGGCTCTCATTCGTGCACGCGATCGTCTTCGTTCTCAGCGCCATGCCCACAGAACATCGAACGTGGTCTCGTTTGCGGCAGTCGGTCAGGCATACCCGAGCAAGGACACAGGGCTCGGTCACCTCCCAGAGGTGGAACACGAAGTCCATAGGATTCGTAACGAGACCAGCATGCCTGCAAACATCCAGTTCGAGACCGTCGCCGGCCCTGCGGCGTCTATGGAAGGGGCCGTGGAAGCCTTCAGAGACCACCGGTGGGTGCACGTCGCCTGCCACGGTGCACAACACGCCGAAAAGCCTTTTGACTCCTGGTTCGCGATGGGGGACGGGAAGCTCACCCTGATGCGGATCCTCCAGGATCGCTACACGAACTCGGAGTTCGCGTTCCTGTCTGCGTGTCACACGGCCAAGGGAGACGCGTCGACGCCGGACGAGGTGCTCCATCTCGCGGCGGGGATGCAGTTTGCGGGGTTCAACGGGGTGATTGGGACGTTGTGGAAGGTGGACGATTCGGTTGCGCATCAGGTGGTGACTCGGTTCTACCGAGAGATGTTCAAGCACCCGATCATTGATTTCGGGCATGCGGCTGCGGCGCTGAACACAGCGGTGATCAAGACTGCGGACGAGGTGTCGCTGGAGAAGCGGATCGTGTTTGTGCACATCGGGATTTGAGTTGCTCGACCGACGTAGGTTCCTCTTTCTTCCTACGGGATACCGAGCTCGTCACATTTATATCCTTTGAACGTCGTTATGTTTTCCTATGATCCCCAGATTGATGTGTACCTCTTGTGTTTCATTTTGTATCATTAGTACGGTCCGATGATGATGCTTGTTGGCTTCATCACCCTGGCCCTGTCGGATTTCAGTATTTTTGATCGCCTCATTCTCAGCAATGTTTTTGGCGCCAGGTAATATCATTGCATGCACTAGTATAAAGAACTAATAACGGTGAAGCGTTGGTCTCTGCTATGTTTGTGTCGCGGTTAATGTCAATGTCGATCGGAAACCAACCGGTTGAGTTCGTTTGTCGGATTGGTGACCATGACCCCATTGCAAAATCTACCATGCCTTGTTGTCTTCATGATGCGGGTGATAATACAATTCTTGAGTGCCAATGACGAGCAAGTCGAATACGTCAACCCTTGGTGGCCATCCTTAAAGCGGGAGAACGGGTGCGGCAAAACAATTAATACGAGTCCCGATGAAGCTCCAATGGCCATGTCCAGACACGAGGATATTTTCACGTGCAGGCAATGTCGCACCTATTTTCCTTCTTATTACTCCATAGTGATAAAAGTGCCGATCAACGCCACCACGGCTAGACGTCAAAGTAAGACCTCCTTGAAGTAGAATGCAAATGTAAACCGCAACACGTGAAAGAAAAACGCGGGGAAGGATCCGAAAGGTGTAGAAATATAGACCTGCTTGGTGTTGAATGGGCGTACGGTGTTAGCGAGTGAGTAACCGAGCGCTCCCGGGATCCATACGTTTGCATTTTCAAGGAAACGCTGGAGCACGTTGCTTATCATCGGATGGCCATCATGACCTAGATCGTTGGCGCACTGTTCCTCATCATATGTTGTGACGTTGACGACACTGTGAACCCGCTCTTTGGAATAGAAAAGGTGGGCTCGATAGCTCCTGTATGCCCTCGTCAATCTGCATTGCCTCATTCAAGGTCAGCTCTTGGACACGCCAGATAAGCTCCAACAAGAGCATGATGACTGTATTATGATGTCGGCACTGCATATTTAGCCTCCGAGGTAAAAGGTACAACACTTTGAGAGGTCTGACTCCTTATAATGTGAAGATTGAGCAGATCACAGAGTAAGAGGTACAAGACCGCACGAGTATAACATCCAGTATACCTATCTTGACACCGTACGCATGGGAATCATTATCGGAAACCCTGTGACGCCCTGGCTCGTGCAAACTTTGCGCGCCTCACAACCAACTTGAAGTGACATGCATCGGACGAGAGTGCTGTGTCCATATAAGTGCAAGTTTTTCGGCAGGGATTGCGCCTAGGAAGTCCCATTAACGGGCTAACAGAAAGAGAAAAGAAAAGATATTATAAAACGAAAAAAAAACTCCACATATGCGAGGCCTCGGCGAGACGGTCATCAACGTTAACGGCGACAGTAGTTCCAGGGTTCTGGACAAGTCTGAACAAGTCACAACTTGTGGTGAGGTTGGTGTTGCACGGCGCTGGCATTGACGTGAGTTCGATGTTGGCGTCGGTGCTGCCAAGTCCGCATGGACATTGGATTAGTAGATTCTGATCCTCTAAGTTGTATGTTTTACGCTCTGTCTACTGAGACCAAATTAGGCAGTGTTTCGGCAATTGATTGCCTGTCCGACTTTGCCCGACTTGGCGCTTGTCGACACCGTCCCTCTTCACCTTTTATTCGCGAGCGCTTTGCCGTCCTCGCTGGCATAGTGAGTACGTAGTAATACCGCTTTTCATCCTCGTCAATCTCAACAATCTTGTTCACCCTTCGATTGCGGCCTTGTCTATCTTTCCCTGCCATCAAATCCTCATCGCACCTAGTCTGTAGCAGAACAAGACCCATCGTTGCCTGGCGGCCTCAGATCCGCCTTCAATACCTAACTCTCTAATAGGTCGCCATCTCAAGCATTCCTCTCACCATCTCTATTCTTCAAGTTTCGCCTTCCGATACATCGTTGATCTCTTATCTGGTCTTGATCTCGATAGCCTCCTCTTTCCCCTGCCGTCGCCCAACCTGCAGTTTTCTTGCCCTCTACTTCGCTACCCAGTTTCATAGCATTCTGTTCCCGCTTGGCACTGTCTCTATCATCATCTGCTCTTCTTGTGAGTTCCATTAATTCTCCGTTTAGCATTGAGCTCTTATCTGTTTGTATATCTCCTGCCCTCGCCTTTCCCCAGCCCACTTGTGAGTCACGCATTCTTCCCATGCGTTGGTATCTTGTTTATTTATTCTTTTCTACACCAGCTTTGCCTGCTATCTCTATCCTGTGAACCTGCTTCTACTCAACACCTTCACTCTTCCAGTTCAACAATCTTACAGTACCATATCTGTCTGCTTGTCATTTCCCTTTGTAAGTGTTGTTGCCCAATTATTTGTCCATTACTCTTTCTTTGCCATTGTGATCATAGTGTGCTCTATCTTGTCACTTGCCAAATATCCATTGACTGTGTTGCCATCACACTCCTCTTGTAATATTTGTGCCTACAGTTCTCTGTTGGTTAACACTATTTTCTGACTCATTTTAGCACCTAAATTTGCTCTACTCCTCTAGGTTTTCTCCACTATTCAATTTTCAGTATACAAAAGCTGCTTTCCCTAATGTACTGGCTCAAAAAACCTGAAGACATCAGCTTTCAAGTCACAGGTGAGCTATTCTGGGCCCCAGGCAGTATGCACATCTATTCACACCCTTTTTTGTAGTTGGTCAGCTGACCCTTTCATCTCCTCTTTCCAATGAAGACATACATGTCACAATTCATGTTGAGGACATATCTAAGATCACATGTGCTGGGAACTTATCAGAGGATGGTTTAACTGCAACATGGAATCATCCCTTTCTCTTGTGGGTACCATTTCATTTGTAACTATACCTATTTCTCACTTTACTATAGCTCTGCATCCCCCTCTGCTGTTGTTCAGACAGCCATATGGATCCTTCCAAGAGAACTTACCCAGGAATGGGACAAACAGCCATTGGGTGATAAAATGGCCACAGATGTGGCCAGCATGCTAGAGTCTGACACTCCTGGGAAATGTAAGTCATATCTTTATCACCTGTATATAATTCCTGATAATAGTGCATTAGGTCATACACTGGGGCTTACCTTTGGTTCTACAACCCTTTCCATCAGATGCAATGCAAGTGAGGTGTTGGTGGGCTTTTAGTTCTAGTTTGACTTACTTGTTATTGAGTTGATGCTTCAGACTACATCAGATGAGCATGACTGTCTTTCAGAACTTGAAGAATATGACAGGATGCTATATGACTTTGGAAAGACACTCACCAATATTCCTTGTGTGTCTGTACAAATTGAGCTGGGTTTGGCAAGGCTGGATCTCTGTCCTTTGGGCCATGAAGAGCATAATTATATATTGGATGATCTTGGATCAACTTTTTTATTGTGCTATGAGCAGGGTGGAAATATTGCAGATATCAATAGAGCTGTTGAGGTTCAGAAAAGGAGACTTGATCTATGTCCTATGGGACATCCAGAGTATGCAGAAGCACTTGGGGAACTTGTGTTGGTTTTTGGAAGGTATTATGATGTTCAGAAAAATCAGGAGGACCTTGATAGGCTTCTAGAGATGCAACAAGCATGGTTGAACCTTTGCCCATTGAATCATCCAAATTATGCAGAAGCTCTTGGATCATTTGCAACTTCCTTGTGGAAACGCTACCTTAAACAGGGGGATATTCAAGATCTCAATAGGGCTATTGAAATGGAAGAAGAGAAACTTGTGCTTCACCCAAGAGGGCATCCAAACCATGATACAGCTTTGAATAACCTTGCTGCATCTATAAATGAACGCTATCGAGAGCTAGGTAATCTGGCAGATTTGGACAGAGACATTGATCTTTCAGAACAATCCCTTGAGCTCTGCCCACCAGGACACAAAGACCATGGACTCACTCTTCAAAATCTTGCAATGTCACTCAAGGATCGTTATGATAAAACTGAAAATGTCTCTGATCTGAACAGGGCAAACAAGTTGTACAAAGGAGCATTGGCAACTTACCCAGTTCATCATAGCAGCTTTGCACTTAATGCTGCTCAAATAGCCCAAACTACTCTTGTCTTGTCTGAAATCTCTGCATCATCTTATTCTTTCAATCAGCCACCTCCTTCTGTGGATGATGCTTTTGAGGCTTACAAGTTATTGAAAGGGTGTGGTTCAGGAGTTTCATTGGAATTGTTGGAGGCAACTCAGGCATGGGTTGAAGATGCTGAACAACACAACCATCCCTCTGGCTTGGATGCCTATCAAATGTTACTCAGCACACTGGATCACTTTACTTCTCTCAGCTCTTCACTGGACTCAAGACATGAGACAATGCAGCAAAAGGTGGCCAACACAGCCAATGATGCATTCTCCTTTGCTACAAGACATGGAAACCTCCAGATGGCTCTTGAGCTCCTGGAACAAGGGTGAGGAATCCTGTGGAACCAACTTGCTCGTTTCAATATTTCCATAGTTGATTTGGAAAGTAGGGGAAACCGAGGATGTGAACTCGGGAGAAAATTCACCCGATTGAGTGCAGATCTCAAGAAGCACGCCCAACGGAGCATAGACCAAGGAGCTGATCCATACTGGTGGGTGCAAGAGGAATGGGAACGTGTGGTCAATGAGATTCGTAGCCTTGATGGGTTCTCACGATTCCTCTTACCTCCCCATTTCGACGACCTTCAAGAAGCTGCAGAGGACGGTCCGGTCATCATTGTCAATGCAAGCCAATATAGCTGTGACGCACTCATTGTTCTTCGCACTCGCACACCCGTTCGCGTGCCCCTTGGTTGCTCGCTCAACGATGTCGTTCAACTATGCATCCAGTTATCGGAATTGACCCAGGATTCACATGCATACGGGCCACATAGGGAATTGTATGTGAAAGAAATCTTGCGGGAGTTGTGGTCATCCGTTGTCGAGCGAATTGTCTCTGTCCTGCAAAATGATGTTCAACTCCCTTCGGGCTCGCGCATCTGGTGGTGTCCAACATCGAAATTTACTCTCCTCCCGCTCCATGCCGCGGGACCGCATCGAAAAGGAAAGACGAACCTCATGGATGTCTACGTATCTTCGTATGCTCCGTCTCTTTCGGCTCTCTTTCGTGCCCGCGATCGTCTTCGTTCTCAGCGTCATGCCTCGGGAGCATCGAACGTGGTCTCGTTTGCGGCAGTCGGTCAGGCGTACCCGGGCAAGGATACAGGGCTGGGTCACCTCCCAGAGGTAGAACACGAGGTCCGGAGGATTCGTAACGAGACGAACATGCCTGCGAACGTCCGGTTCGAGACCGTCGCCGGGGCTGCGGCGTCCATCGATGGGGCCGTGCAAGCCTTCCGAGACCACCGGTGGGTGCACGTCGCCTGCCACGGTGCGCAACACGCCGAAAAGCCCTTTGACTCGTGGTTCGCGATGGGGGACGGGAAGCTCACACTGATGCGGATCATCCAGGAACGGTACACAAACTCCGAGTTTGCGTTCCTGTCTGCGTGCCACACGGCCAAGGGAGACGCGTCTACCCCAGACGAGGTGCTCCATCTAGCGGCGGGGATGCAATTTGCGGGGTTCAATGGGGTGATTGGGACGTTGTGGCGGGTGGATGATGCAATCGCGCACCAGGTAGTCACTCGATTCTACCGAGAGATGTTCAAGCACCCGAACATTGGTTTCGAGCATGCGGCTGCGGCGCTGAACACTGCGGTGATTGAGACCGCCGACGAGGTGTCGTTGGAGAAGCGGATCGTTTTTGTGCATATTGGGATTTGAATCCGATCGAAGTAGGTTCCTCTTTTCTCCGCGCAGGGTATATTGACGAATTAACTTGCAGTTGCTTTAAGCCTGTCCAACTTGTACTATATCTATGCCAATTGGAGTGCTCTACAGATCGCGTCTTATCATTTCTCTGTCCATGTACGTTGTACATATGTTTTGGTGTCAGATACGAGTTGATGCGCGGTTCCTTTACCTCGCGAAACCGCTTTCGTGTGATTTCTGTTGTGATCGCGGGCATACGATTGAATATTCCTGGACCCCGAAGGGGACAGGTTTAGTGTGTCGCTATAAATATTTTCTTGTGCGCTATATCATCCTAGGCGTGCCGCTACATGGCGAAAGTGATTACGATGACCCTGAGGTGCAGCACTTCACAGCAGGAGTGTCACCAGCTGGTTCGGTTGAGTATTTGCGACGCTTTATGTGATCATGCAAAGTGATCACTCGGTTTTACTGTACAAGGGGATGTTCAAAACCCACCCGCTGAGGACACTAATACTGTAGTCATTGAGAACCCGATATGTACGCTTGAGGGAGCGGATGATGTTTGCGTTGGATGATGTTTGTGTTCGAGATCTTCTTCGATCGAGCACCGATGCCTTTCTCGCGCTCCAGTGGTCAACGGTGCATCCTGTGCCATAAAGCCGCGGACGCACCTAACCCATTGGGGGGTGCACATGAGTGATACGGACCCAAGGTCAGAATCAGACGCATCAGGGAACACAGCCACGAAGATAAGCTTGAAAGCCCTTAGCGAGCCCACTTATCTCGGACGCAATTTTTCTGTTTCAGCTTTCGTGTAGGTAAAGAGTGTAAGGGTAAAAGGCAAGAGGACAGAGTGTATTCAAACGCGATAGCCCAAAGTGAGCAGATACGGCCATGCGATGACATGGACGATGTCTATTACCCAGTACTGACTTTAGCAGCCCATCTCTTCTGCCTTCAATGGCCGTGAGACGAGCCCGACCCTGGGGACGTTCTACTAGACGTTCCCTGAGGCTCAGACTCCGAAAAGCGGGAAGATCCCGAGTCGGAAGATGACGGCGAGCCGGGCTGCGAATAATTGCGAAAATAAGCATTCCAGTGCCACCGATGTGACACGGATAACAGCTCACTGACAATGATCATTAGTCGCATTGGCGATAGCCGCCGATGATTTGGTCACTCACCCTGACTGGTCGCGCTGTGAAAACTATCATCGTCCTTGCTCTCAGTATCGCTGTTATCGCTGGGCTGTTCTCCCCCATTGCTTGCATTAGATGAGCGTCAGCTACGTCGAGACTAGATGTGATGTGTATCTCACTTTTTGTGTTTACGACCCTCGATGAAATCCAAAACAGTGGTTGCCATATTAGTGAAATCCCTTCCAGCCTTGAAGAAATAAGTAGGAGATGTATAAGTTGCGCTTGCAACCGGTGTCGCCGCGAGATCTCTCTTTTCTTCTTGCGGAGATGACTCGTGGGTGTCGACCGTCTCGGCCACCTTGTCTTGAGCGGGGAATCTACCGGGGAGCAACCGTCAATTTTCACAGCTCCAAGGACGCGTTACGTGGGTGGCTCTCACCCTTCTTCTGCGTCAAGTTGGCGTGATGCCACAGCGGGTGAGTTCCTATGTGCGGTGAACATCCATGACACTCATCGTCTTTTGCACGTACTTGAGCTCCTGTATGGGAGAGGAATGGATTTGGGGAAGGTTAATTTCGCCATATCCCGCTGGAGCCGGAGCGGATATGACTGGTGCGATAGCACCGATGATGGACGCTACGAAGAATATATGATGGGAATACATTTTGTAGAGGATAACGGATCAAGGAGGTTGGAAAGAAGATCGTGGCCGTTGACAAGTCGACGATCGCTAGAGAAATAGATAAACGGCTGGCAAGAGCAGGCTGTTACTTCAGGTCAATATGAGATGATCGCATAGACGTACTAGCCAGTACCCGTGAGCCAAGGGAAGTAGAAGAAGGCTGGGGAAGCAGGAACGAATCCAGAGTGCATTTATACGCCTGAAGTCCAGACATAACCTCGTCTGCTATGAAACAACTACATCAAGGTGAGCTAAATAATAATAATCAGTTTTCACCAGCCGCGGGAGTGGTGTGAACAATCACGAGTTGCTGTCAATTTGGGATCACTCAGGATAACGACTCGGCCTCGGCTGTCGAGCTGCCAGTGCCGGGACGGGCGGAACTAAAA
>JBBPTV010000407.1:0-23094 GCA_038094275.1 Tubosaeta brunneosetosa | reverse complement strand
AGCTTGGACTGATGTCCACAGTGAGTAACCAAGGTATATTAACAGAGGAATAAGGAAGTACAGACCTGATGTCCACAGTGAGTAACCAAGAAGGGAACCACAGTGGACAACAGGCTCTATGTGCGCTTCATGTAAATACTGGTAAACAGATCAGCCACAATGCTGAATAAGCATAAGGGCAGGGGCTCTGCAACTGCACAGAGCGATGAACAACTCAGAATGAGCTGGGGAAAGTTGGGTATAGGCATAATGAAGATGGGAAATCGAATGGTGACAACTAGGAAGCGAAATAAGAAGCAGTAAGCCATCAATGAACAATATGAGTGTGAAATCACCAAATCTAACAGGTTATGCCTGCATTGAACACAGGAGTAGTCTGGTGGTCCTTTGCACTCTTGATCTGCTGTGACACACAAGTTGCAACAGCCCACATCCTTAGCATCACATATGTTGAGAACAGCTAAGGGATGCTGCCATGGAAGTCTGTCAGGCAACCACATTCAACAGAAATCCTGGTGACCACTCACCTTCTGTCTTACTATGGGCTTGGTAATCACATTCCTCGTCTTTGAGGATGATGGCACATTTGTCGCCACATCTCTCTTATGGTCATCCTCTGTCTCATCTAAAAATTCATCATCTATAGCTGCACCAACTGCTCCCACCTCTTCTTGCTCCTGACTCTCAGACCATATGCTACATTGAGTATTTGCCAAATGTATCTTTGCATGGGTGTTGTTGTCAATAGAGAGTGATATGTTCATGGCTCTCCCTTTGTTGGAGGCAGCACTTATGTCTAGCTGTGAAAGGAAGATGAGCCAACATTGTGCTGGTTGTGCAGTTCAACAGGTGTTCTAACACATACCACTCCTTTCTTCCAATGTGCAATCCACACAACCTTCTCAACATTCTCTGCCATGTCGTTATGAATGCCCACCACCATCATCCAATATCTTATTGAGCACTTCCTCCATTTGTCTTCACATCAACAGATGGGGTTCTGGATGCTGTGGCATAACATCATATCTAGCAGAGCATTGATTTCAATCATTGTGTGAAACATTGATGTAGTGGCAAACAGGGGTAGTGGGTGGCAAGAGAATGCAACCAAGCAAGAGAAAATAACAACCTTTTTCTGCCTTTCTCTTGGTCACAGCGATGCACATTATATAAGTCGTCATATGTCCAATCTCAGTTGCGTCATTGCATGATTGTCATCCCTCAAGGCCTCATTGAAGCTTAAGTTTCAACACAGTATGCCTTTTCACTCCCAACCTCTTGCTCAACCCACCCATCAATGTCCACAGATGAGTGACCCAGGTTTTCATACTTCATTATATTTTACCAGCTCATAGCCTGTTTTCAGGAACCCACTCTGCCAGCTCAGCACTTGTTGGACCTGAAAGGAAGTAAGGTGTTCATTGAGTCCCCCTTTATTGAAAATCTTACATATGAATTTTTTTTCCATTGCTAGCCTGATTTTCTGAATATTAATGCAGAAACTTTGTATGCTCTGTTTTGAAACACTACCTTCTTGAATATGCCAGAAGATTTCAAAGGGTTATAGATTTTTGGGAACAAAAAAATGTAAAAACAAGATTTGGGCTTTTCTTTAACATTTGTTCCAACATTCCACTGCCCAAGTAGCTGGTCCATACATTTCCTCATGCTAACAGAAAAAATATAGCTGAAAGCCTTTGTGCACTTATGGCATATCATATGAATAGTAAGAGATCTCCATGAAATTTTTGCTTGTACTCAATAGATTTAGAATCCTAAACAAAAGGCCTGGCTTGCAATCTGGGAGCTAGATCTCCTTTTCAAACTGCCAGTAGGGGTGCTTCATTTGTATCCTTTAGTACTTTTTTATCACTTCAACATTGATCTCACTGGTAAGCTGCTGCTTTTTATTTCAATAAAGCTATAGCTTACTGCTTATATTAAGACCTTGATCTGCTATACACTAATGGTAGCATGACTGATCCATCTAATAGAAACTGCTACCCAAAGTGAAATGATGAAGCTGAAGAAAGGGGAAGTCTAGTTTGGTTTAAGCAAGCTAGCATGATTCAATCAATGGAGTTTGGGGATCCTAGTGTTAAGCAAGCTAACAAGTTGGGGTTGATTCAACTACTAACTTCAAGGCTGATGCTCATAAGTACTTTACTCCTGCTGCCACTTTCATACCTTCTACATCAATTAATGAGCAGTCTTGGCTCTTAAGATGCTAAAGTATGTCCACCTTTCAAGTGACCAAACTAAGAAAATGTTGGCAATGAAAGAACAAGGTAACTAGGTGAGTTTTAAGCAAGAGGCAGTATCCAGAGGGGGAAATACCAGGTGTCTAAGCAGAAAGCATTTCTACAATCCAAGAAGACATGGAAACAGGCCATTTGATATGTCACTGGAAAGAAGAAAAGCATGAAAGTGGGGTAACAACATCCCAGGTAAGATCTAATACCCACCATTGGCTGCTATGAGTTTGCTAGAGGCCAATCCCATGTGTTGGTGTCCTGATATGGCCCCTAGCATCAAGAAGTTTAACTCTAACATACAAAGTGAGTTGTGTTGGGAATTAGTTGAGTAAGTGAATCTTTCCTTATAGAAACATCTAGGCCAAGCTGTGCACCTTTGACCATGCCTCAGATTCCTAAGAATACATAGGAAGGTACTAGTGAGTGGTGTAGAGACCTCTTGAGAAGCTTGCCTGGTTTTGGCTATAGGAATAGGCTTGCTTTGCTTTTTGGGGCACTTGTCTGTACCTCTCCAGCAGTCATCTGCATATGAATCTATCAACTACTCCATTCAATGGTTTTCCTACATTGCTCAGTGATTGTAACACTAAGCATGCTTAAGGGAGTGTTTGACTTAACCCAAGAAAGGTGGACGCTCACAAAGAGGTACCACAGCATCTCTCCTAGCAAGCTAAGTGTGAACCAAGGACAGAGAACAGAGGATGATGACGAGGGAGCACACAGGTCTCGAGAATTGCTTGAGGACAGAGAATGAGTACGACTAAGATTGTAGATTCAGAGTAAGGAACTATTATACAGGCGATCAGGTATTTAAGGATTCCAATCATGAGAGAATGGAACGCTATAGAATGTCATGGAACAAGGGGAAACATTGCCATTGTGAGAGAGACAGCTGCAAAGCTAATCATCCAATGAGAGAGCAAAGATAAAGCAGAACAAAAGAAGGAACTATAGAGTCAAGTCATCTACCTTGGAAAGGAAATGACAACACAAGGAAGTCATCAAGAGGAGAAAGGTGAGAGGACAAGATGACAGTTCAGGATACTGCTCAGGGGAAAACGTAAACCTGAGAGGTAAAGACAAGAGTTATCATCCGAAGAAAGTGTTGATAGCCTTAAGAGGAAGTTGTTACAGATGACAAGAAAAGGAGGAACTAAAGGGAAAGATAAGTGAAGTGTACGAGAACAAGAAAGAAGAATGAAAGGAAAAAGATTGTAACAGTGATCTCATCCTCAACATCAATAGTTGTAGTTCTGTGCTTGTCAGCAAGCTTGGATTTGCTGGCCTTCAAAATACTCATACCAGTAATAAAGCATGTGACAAGTTCATCATGTCCCTGTCACTGAAAGCTGTGGATGAACACTATTGCATTATGCTCCTTGAGTTTTGTTGCCCCGACTGTGGTCTTGCACTGAAGACCAATGGCAGATAACTGAGAGACAGGAAGCAGCAAGAGTTTGCAGCCCCTCCTTTGGGTCATATGCTTGTTAGTTGTCCAGAGGAATAGTGCACTTGCAGCTCACATATCATTTGCAATGACAAACTGGGCAAGGAAAGCTTCACAACCAAGTGAAGCCATACCAGTTCTGTTGAGAATCATCCTTGTCAAAACCTGTGACAAGTGCCTTTTCTGCTACTTGCACCCTTTGGGCATGACCTTTGTTGCTCAAGTTGTCCAGTTTGACATTATTTCTGACATTCTGACATTTGAAGCTAAGGTGTGCTTGAGAGGTCTGGCTAATGACCAGATAAACTTCACTCATACAGCTGTAGATACAAATGAAAGTAACCTGCCTGCATATTCCAGCACCATTTCTTCCTTATTTCTTCTACAACACCAACTGGTTGCAAATTTCTCTATAAAAGAGGTGTTAGTAGGGCTGACAGGGTAAGACAATGCCCTCATAGCAAAAATGGCAATAGAGTTGTGCTTGCCAATGACTACTCAGTGCATAAAAAGCACTATGGTTGTCTTTTGAGTAAGGGGTGATGGGTTGTATCCAATCCTGCCAGAGCTTACTAAAAAGGTGAGCAAAGAAGCTCAAAGGATGACCCAGCATATCTTCTCCATATGCAAGCACATGCTCAACAAGCCAGGAAGCCAGTTCACGAGGGCACCAATAGCCTTGAGTGTATTAAGGGATGTGGCAATGATGTTAGAGTGAGAAGTGGTGGTGCTGATGATGAGTGGTGGCATCAGTGTTTGTGATAGACAGAGTTGTCATGGAGGGTCTGTTAAGAAGGCCTTTAAAGCTGCATGGTGTAAAGATGGCAAATAACCAAGTCAGAAGATGGAAAGCAGGAAGAGATGGCAAGGCATTCAGGGCAGCCTTGAAGAGGTTGAGCTCAGTCCTGCTAATGACATAAGATCCCATGCCTTGAAGGGCTTTGCAACAATCTGCTTATATAGCATTAGTCATACTCATTATTCATGTGTATTGCAGAACACATGTGACTGATCAGATGATTGACAGTCTGTCTAGTATAACTGACTAATATGACTAACTAGTATGTCAGTTGTCTCAGGTAAGTTAGTAAGTCCAAGTTAGTCCAGTTCAGTCTGCTATCTGGTTAATCTGGTTTTGGACTGTACTACTTTTATATCATACAGAGATCTAATAATAAGTATAATTAAAAAAACCCCATCAAAAAACAACCAAAATTGATGTGTGAGGTCATCATTGTTGTCAGGCACAATGATGAGCATGTGTTGCTTGACATGGAAAACAGTGCTGATGTGAGGACGCATGTTCTACACATGTGGAAAGTTGTCTTTGACAGCTTGGACAAGGCCAGCAACCTAGCCAAGATAACAATTGTTGATCATTATGTCACACTGTTACTATATCTTATCATTGCATATCTACCTAATCCCCCTACACTAAGGGACTGCTGCATGCCACAGTAATCACAGCAGCAGCAGTTTTGTGCTAGAGTCTGCAAGTTAGCATGACATGTGACATAACAGTCTAGTTACTAATATGTGATATAATAGGTGACACACAGATGGAGATGGTAGTATTGGACATGATGTCATATCATTTTTCGGAGAAGGGGATGCCTCTGCCCTTGCTCATCTTGTTCAAGGTGGTTATGATGCAGGTATCTGTGGTGTTATACAAGTGATTGTTGATGGTGAAGTATGCTTTCATTGCCTTCATCCATCAAGTGGCATCAGCAGGCTCTCCTGAGAAGTCAGCTGGGAGGGCAGCCTTGAATTCAGCTCAAGGTATGGCAGGGCCAGCTGTTGGGGTGGGAGCAGCTGCTGGTTGATGAGGGGGAGCAGGAGCAGGGGCAGGGGCCACTCCAGCTCCAGTGCTAGCATGTCTGAACATGGTTGCTATGATATGTTGTGATGGGATGATTGGAGTAGAGACATAAGGAGGTGTGTTACTAGGAGATACTTGGATCAGTGAACCCAGAGGAGTTTCAGCAGGAGGTTCCTCTTCAGGATCAGAGTCTAGGACAGAGAAGGTTCCTTGACAATGAAGAGTTGAGGTCACAGGACTTCTTGGATGAGAGGTGAACAGAGGGTTTGCAAAGGATGAAGTGTCAAAGTACCTAGAATAGGGACTAGAATAGGGGTAGCAAGGTCCAACTAAGGTAAGGTAAATACATAGTACCAAGATAGTGAAAAAGAACCTCACCTTAGACTGTGCTACTAAGTATAGTGCACAACTAAGGGAAGGGAAGGGAAATTGAAGAAATAAATAGTCAAAGACATGTGCTTGCTAAACTCTAGGAAACTCTGGAGTGAAGTAGGTGGAAATAGGCATACTATGTTAGAAAATACTAAAGGTGCAGCAGTGTGTGCTTAGAAAGGGTAGGAGCACCACCAAGTGATCAACATGATACAATACTAAACTAAAATAGGATAAAGTGAGTCCAAGCCTAGTGCAAGAGGAGGAAGTAGAAAAATGTCCAAAGTTGTCCAAAGTTCATACTTTAACATGAAGGTCTGGAAATCCTTCCTGACCTAGGATTGCTAGATCCTGGGGAGTTCAATGGTGATGATGATATGTTATCTAAGGATTGCCCTTGGGCACAACAAACTGTGCAATTAAAGTGTGAAATAATAGGAGGTAGGTACTACTCCTGAAAAGAAGGGACAAAAGGTGACACTAAATCTTTTGTTATACTGGGTGTGTCTAATGGGAGTGTTTGACTTAACACTGGAAAGGCAGATGCTCACAAAGAGGTACCACAGCATCTCTCCTAGCTAGCTAAGTGTGAATCAAGGGCAGAGGATGAAGGGCAATGATGAAGGAGCACACTGGACTTGAGAACCACTTAAGGACACAGAACAAGTACATAGAATCACATAGATTCAGTGTAAGGAGTAAAAGTACAAGTTAATTGGGATATAAGTGTTCTGATCATGGGAGAATAGAACACAATGGAACACTATGGAATGTAGGGTAAATATTGCTATCATAAGAGAGATGGCTGTGAAGGTTGTCAAAGTATAAGCTCCAGACAACTTCAGAGTTGTGAACGCACCAACTCTGGCTGTTTCTCTTTCATTTCTCATTTAACCTCTTTTGGACTTATTTGTACCTATTATAGTATAGTCTTGCAACATGTTGATCACTTGGTGGTGCTCCTACTCCCTCTGAACACACGCTACTGCACCTTTAGTATTTTCTGATCCAGTACATCTATTTTTGTCTATTTCACTCTGGAGTTTTCTAGAGCTAAGGACACACTTGTCTTTGACACTATTTAATCCTTTCAAATCCCTCCTCTCACCTCAGTTGTGCTTGGTACTTGTAGCACAGTCTGAGGTGAGAGCCTTTTCTTAACTACTCAATACTTGGTATTTACTCTGTCTTAGTTGGGCAATTGCTGCCCCTATTTAGGTACTTTAACAGGTTATGAGCCCTGCTAGTGCACACTAGCAAAAGTACCCTGTGATCTTGCACAACTCTGCTCATGCAGCATAACCATCATCACACCCCAACCAACTCCAATGCCCTCCAAAACCTCCTTCTTGATCATCAAGTGCCCAACCATACTTGGATCAAGTAACTTCCAAGTATGGAAACTGCGCATCTCCACAAAACTCCACAGAGAGAAGGTCTTAGGAATCATACTCAGCACAGACAGCTGTCCCACTGCTGGTGGCTCCATCTCCACCAAAACTCAAGATGGCTCCACCTCAATAACATCTTCCGTCAGCTTTGGAGATGAAGTCTGAAAGTGGATCAAACAGGATGAAAAAGCCCACAGTGTCATCCAAGACCATATCTCTGATGCCATCCTTCTGCAGACCAAGTCTCACACCTCTACAAAAGATCTTTATGATGCTCTCCTAGCTCTGTATCAGAAAGCAGACCTTCCCTCCACCTATCACTCGTACTGCCAACACTTCACATTATAGTGGGATTGGAAGTCCAACCTCTTTGAGCATATTGCCTCCCTCTATACTCTGCAAACCCAACTGGCAGATATGAAGTATGTTGTTGATCCCAAGATTCTTGCCTTCATCCTCCTTCATTCACTTCCAAAAACCCTGAAGTGGAGCACCTTCGTGTTGTCAGTCATCAACACCACTGATGAGAGCAAACTCACTTTCGACTCTGTCAAAATCCACATTCTCTCTGAAGATGCAAGACTCAAACTATCTGCAAAGCCTGACTCTGCTCACTCCATAAACATCAAAGGAGAATGGAAGAAAAAGAGCTCAAAACATTACAAGTACCATCAGACCAATGGACATGGCATGGAGGAATGCAGAAGCTCAAAGTGGTGGCTGCAAGAGTTGAAGGAAAAGTACAAAAAGGAGAAAGTAAATGTGGTAGAGAGCCCCAGTCCAAACTCTGACACTCTGGATAAGACAAATGTAACTAGTGATCACATAGACTGGACCTTATACCAATGCATTCAGGCCTATATCTCATCCAATCCGAAGTCCTCACAAACACAAACAATCATAATTGACTCTGGAGCAATGTTTCACATGGTTCCTCACCAAAACTGGTTCACAACATACTTCACATTATCTCCTACATGCCCAATCCAATTTGGAGACAACTCTGTCATACATGTTAGAGTACCTAAAATAGAGACAGCAAGGCCCAACTAAGACAACATAAATACATAGTACCCAAACAGTAGAATAGAGCCTCACCTCAGACTGTGCTACTAAGGATAGTGCACAACTGAGGTGAGGGGAGGGAATTGAGGAAATAAATAGTTGAAGACATGCACTTGCTAAACTCTGGGGAACTCTGGAGTGGAGTAGGCAGAAATAGGTGTGCTGCATTAGGAAATGCCAAAGGATGCAGCAGTGCATGTTTGGAGAGGGTAGGAACACCACCAAGCAACTGACATGATGCAATACTATGCCAAAACTAGATAGAGTAAGTCCAAAATGGGTATAGTAAGAAATGAGGGAGAAAAGCCTGGAGTTGGTACCACAGGAGTTCCAGAGATGTCTAGAGTTTATACTTTGACAATACAAGCCACTGGAATTAGAATAGTCATCCTTCACTCAATCATAGGTGAGCACCAATACAAAGTCTCCCTTAGCAATATCCTACACATACCAGAATTCATGCTTTCTTTGATCTCTGTACCCAAACTGTCTAAACTAGGATTCTACACACTATTCCTGGGAAAGTTGAACTCTTGCTCCATGAAGAAAGGATATCGCACCATCTTACTGGGAAATCACAAGGATGGCTTTTACCATGCTGCCACAACTCCAAAAAGAATTCCAGATTCCAGTCTCATCTCAGTAGATGTGAACATTTTTCATTACCAACTCAGACATATCTCCATATCATGGATCCAAAGCATGATATGAAAAGGGCAACTCCATGGTATCAACAAACTCACTGGAATGCTGGAGTTCTGTGAACCCTATACTATGGGTAAACAAAATAAAATGCCATTCAAATCACATTAAACCTCACAAACATCAGCACCCCTACCAATGCTACACACAGATGTTGGAAGTCCAATAACTCCACAGTCCCAGGAAGGTTTCAGGTACTGGCTCCTAATCATTAATGATTACAGTCAATTCCCTTGGATCTACTTCCTAAAACACAAAAGTGATGTCTGCAACACATACCTCCATTGGAAAACTGATGTTGAAAACTTCTTTCACATAGAGATTGGCACAGAATGTCCATCAGAACTACACATCCAGTTTATTCAGAGTGACAGGGAAGTGAATACACCAATAACGACTTCAAGGACATACTCAGAAACAAAGGCACTATCCTGGAGACCTCCACATTGTACACTCCAGAACAAAACAGACTTGCGGAGTGCATGAACCAAACACTGTCCCTCCTTGCAAACTCCATGCTTGAAGATTCCAAACTTCCCAAATCCTTCTGGATGGAGGCAATGTCCACTGCCACATACATCTCCGCCTGAAGCCCAATGTCCACTCTCAATGGAGACATGCCATACCACCCACTATTCAAATAACAAGTTGATCCTATCTTATTCCAACCTATTGGATGTATCGCATATGCATTAATCCCAAAGGAACAGCAAAATGGAAAATTCCAATCTCATGGACAAAAGTTCATGACAATAGGGTATACACATGGACAACAAGCCTACAAACTCCTTGACCTGGAACAATGAACCATCATCTCCAGCCAACATGTCATGTTCAATGAATCTAATACAATCTCAAACTCTAAAGTAACTCCTTGAACTTGTGCATCCAAGAGTCAGGGGGAGGGATTCACCATAAACCAAGTCCAGAGGTCCAAACCAACCCTGGATGATGAAGATGACAAACCAACTTATACAGTCACTCTGGTTTCAGTGGGAGATGTACACACCACAGACAAGGTGCTCAATCTAGCAGATAAACTAAGCCAACTCTATCTCCAGCTTACAATTTCTGAAGAAACTCCAGCTCTGTCTCTAACTCTGTCACACCCTCCTGCACAGATAGTTGGAGGAACTCAAAGGAGCAGCCATGTGTGAAAGCCTGCAAACAAAAACCAGGACTATCAATGCATCTTAAATGAGGAAGCACAATGGAAACAGGGGGGACATGAAGACTCCACTGAGGAAGCAGAAATTGAGAACTCTTTAGATCCCACAGAGTCTGGCAAAGAAACCTCTGATGAAACTCCTGATGTACCAGGAGCTTTCTACAGCTCCAACAAACTCCACAACCAAATCTTTGCTGGAGTAGCCCACAGACCCACAGAAGAAAACCTACCCAAGACCATCAAAGAGGCCTACCAACATCTGAACACAAACAAATGGAGATTGGCTGTGGAAGAGGAACTTCTGAGTTTAAACTCAGACCATATCTACAAAACAGTTCTACTCCCAACCAGGGTAACTCCGATCACATCCAAACCCATTTTTTAGATGAAGTGAAATGAAAACAGTGACATAGATTAATACAAAGTCTGGATTGTCATGTGAGGTTTCACCCAAAAAGAAGGCATAGATTATCAGGAGGTATTCGCTCCAGTTGCAAACCTTGACTCTATATGAACCATCGTAGCCCTCACCACAAAATACAATCTGGAATTGGATCAAATGGATGTACAACTGTGTATCTAAATGGAGAATTGGAAGAGGAGCTGTATCTCCTACCTCCAGAGAGAGTACCTATCCAGCCCAGATATTGTTGGTGACTTCAGAGATTGTTATACGGACTCAAACAGGCAGGCCAGACATAGAACAAAACTCTGGATAAGAAATTAGGAGAACTCAGCTTTACAAAGCTAAATGCAGAGACATGTCTCTATGTTCTCTGGAAGCAAAATCAGGTCTGCTTTCTTGTCATATATATCAATGATCTACTCCTCACTGCCAGCACATGGAGCTTCATGAACTCTGTAAAATCGTTATTATCATTCATTTTCAAGATGCAGGACCTCAGAGAAGCCAAGTTCATTCTAGGAGTTGAAGTCCAACACAACCAAAAGCTCCATACCATATCTCTATCGCAAACTCAGTACATGCAAACTGTCCTCCAGCACACCAGGATGGTGTTACGCTAAGCGTACTCAAGAGGGCGTTCGACTTAACCCAAGAGAGGCGGACGCTCACGAAGAGGTACCACAGCGTCTCTCCTAGCAAGCTAAGTGCGAACCAAAGACAGAGGACCGAGGACGATGACGAGGGGAGCACACAGGTCTTGAGAATCGCTCAAGGACAGAGAATGAGTACGACGAAGATCGTAGATTCAGAGTGAGGAATAAAAGTACAGGCGATCTGGTATATAAGTGTTCCAACCGTGAGAGAATGGAACGCTATGGAATGCTATGGAATAAGGGGATACATCGCCGTCGTGAGAGAGACAGCTGCGGAGCTAATCGTCCAATGAGGAGACAAGATAAGACAAGATAAAAGAAGGAACTGTATAGTCGAGTCATCTACCTTGGAAAGGAAATGACGACACAAGGAGGTCATTGGAAATAGAAAGGTGAGAGGACAAGACGACAGTTCAGGATGCTACTCAGGGAAAGAACGTAAGCCTGAGAGACAAAGGTGAGAGTCATCATCTGAAGGAAATGTTGATGGCCTCAAGAGAAAGTCATCGTTCGACGACGAGAAGAGAAGAGTCT
The DNA here is from genome assembly GCA_038094275.1 of Tubosaeta brunneosetosa. Classification (NCBI taxonomy): domain Eukaryota; kingdom Fungi; phylum Basidiomycota; class Agaricomycetes; order Boletales; family Boletaceae; genus Tubosaeta; species Tubosaeta brunneosetosa. The sequence goes on along the minus strand of JBBPTV010000407.1, from coordinate 11,279 downwards.
ATCGGAAAGAGATAAGCGAAGTGTTCAAGGACGGACAAGAGAAGAGAAAGGAAAAAGATTGTAACAGATGGTGAACTCCACTCCATGCCAATCACCTATGCTTCATGGCCTGTCACTATCCACAATCAATCTGAAGGATGACTCCACGGTATCAGAGATGATTATTAATGGAACTAAGGTGTTATACCTGATGGTCATAGGTTCACTCATATACCTCATGATGGGAACACAACTGGACCTCACATACTCTGTCAGAACCCTTAGTCGTTTCAGCTCTGCTTCCAAAAGGTGCCATTGGAATGCCATAAAATGCATACTTTACTATGTCCAAGGTACCACAAACATGGAACTCCAATTTGATGGGAATGATGTATCATTGGACCTGGATTTTCATGGATTTTCAGATGCCAGATGGTCACAAAACCCAGACAACTCCAGATCTGTTTCCAGATATGTCTTTATCAGCAACTGCAGCACCATCTCCTGGTCCAGCAAACTGCAAAGCATGGTTGCTCTGTCTTCTACCAAATTGGAGTACATCAGACTTAGCAATGCCAGACAACATCTTGCATGGCTTCAGACCTTCTTCAAGGAAATTGGACATCCACAAACCAGACCAACCACACTTCATTGCGATAATCAAGCTGCTATCATCCTATGCCAGGATCCACAGTTCTATGCTCAGACAAAGCAAATCCAACAGAAATATCACTTCATCTGAGATGACCTGGTCAGAAAAGGAGAAGCTGTGGTCCAGTATGTTCCCACCAGAGATATGGTAGCTGACATTCTCACAAAGCCATTGCCTCGAGAACAACATTGGAAGTTTGTAAGGGCTATGGATCTACAACTGCACTCAAGTGGAAGTCAAAGTATAAGCTCCAAACAACTTTGGAGTTGTGAACGCACCAACTCTGGCTGTTTCTCTTTCATTTCTCATTTAACCTCTTTTGGACTTTTTTTTTTTTTTTTTTTTTTTTTTTTGGAATCCTTGTTTATTGTCCAGCGGGGAGCAAGCCCCATGTCGGACAGTACAGTCAAATGTAGGGAAAGCATGTATGTCTACACTGTAGTGTTCTTGGTCTCCATTATCGGTATTGGCCACACTGGGGCCCTCTCGACGGATAACCCTCAAACAATTACCTCCACTTCATCGTCATCCTGGGGGTCCTCTGTTTCAATGATGATGGAAATGTCACACTGGGATTTAGAGTCATCAGTGGTGCTCGGTTGGGAGTAGAGAAAGCCTCTGCTGTCAACGCAGTAGGAGAAACTTGATCGGTTGCCATCTGAGTCGATGTACAAGATGTTGGCAGACCAGGTGATCCTATAGTACTCCATCTCTTCTGTTGAATTTGGCAGCATGGGCGGGGGGGGTGGGGGGGGCTGAAATGAGCTTTAGTAATGAAGGCAGGGCAGAGGGGATGAGCTAGAAGGTCAATGAGGTGAGGGTGAGAGTCAATATCTGCTGAGGGGAAAGTGCTTAAAGGCACTTTGTGTGCACGGGGGCCAGTTGGGGTAGTGGAGGTGGTGGTGATTGTGTGATCTGAGGGGGTAGTAGGGGTGGTGGAGACTGAGTGGCCCTGGAGGGCTGTGGACTTTAGGGTGGTGACCTTGTTTTGGAGGTGGGTTACCAATTGTGTCAAATTGGCCAGAGTTAGGCTGGGGGTGGGATCCACTTCCAGGGTAAGCGGGGGTGGGGGGGCTACAACAGGTAGCTGAGGGGGAGGTGGGGGGGGCTTAGGCTGCTTGGGCTGGGACTGTTGGCGGAAGTGTAAGAGCATGTTGTTCTGGTATAAATGTACCAGGGCTCTTGGGACCCTGCCATTGATGAGGGCAGATGGGGCTAGGTGGGCTTTGAACGAGTGGAATAGATCCACCATCCAGCAGACTGCACAGGGGCGTGGGTGGGGCACGATGTGGGGATGGTGGGGATGGACTGGGTTTGCCCCTTATTGGGGCCGCTTTTCACTGTCCATGACCATGAGAAGGGGTGTTTCATGAAGTACCTCAGCACATGCTGAGGCAGAATGGGTGGGGTGAAACGTGTATGGAAGGTGTTTAGTGGGAAAGAGTGGTACCTGTGCTCAATTGAGTGGATGGGAATGGGGCATGGCAGTGATGAATCACAGCAGTGAGGGGGACGCTTGGGGGGGGATTGGGCAGTGGGCAAGGGGGAGCAATGCCTGGGTTGAGGGTTGGCAGTTTTCCCACGGGAGGATGGTGGTGGTTTGGGGTCAAGAGGCATCTCTTTTGGACTTATTTGTACCTATTATAGTATAGTCTTGCAACATATTAATCGCTTGGTGGCACTCCTACTCACTCTGAACACGCACTACTACACCTTTAGTATTTTCTGATCCAGTATGCCTATTTTCACCTATTCCACTCTGGAGTTTTCTGGAGCTAAGTGCATACTTGTCTTTAACACTATTTAATCCTTTCAACTCCCTCCTCTCATCTCAGTTGTGCTTGGTACTTGTAGACAGTCTGAGATGAGAGCCTTTTCTTCACTACTTAATACTTGGTATTTACTCTGTTTTAGTTGGGCAATTGCTGCCCCTATTTTGGTACTTTAACAAAGATTATTGTCAATAATGTCATATGCTATCCAACTCCTCTCAACTCCTCTCAACTCCAGACCATCTCTGGTGTGATCTCTTTAGATATGCATCACCTGACTTCCACACCACATGACACTACCTCATTTAGATTAGATTTGCTTATGTAACAAAACTGCACACCACTCTGGTCATCTCTATATCCAGTGCACAGCTCTGGCCTTCACTTATCTATTCATCCATCTTACTCAGTATCTTAGTCATTCAATGTTCTATCTTAATCATCTGTAGTCAATTCCTATGCAACTCTGTAGTATAAATATTCTGTAGTGTACTATGTTGTACTTTAGTCAGAATATCAACTAGGACACCTCCTGTGTTCCTAACCAACTCCTGAACACCAATAACTCCTTAATTCATAACTCTGCTCCTAAAGGGTCCTGAACCTACACATGTAATGCTAAGCATATCCAAGAGAGTGTTCGACTTAACCCAAGAGAGGTGGATGCTCATGAAGAGGTACCACAGTGTCTCTCCTAGCAAGCTAAGTGCAAACTGAGGACAGAGTTTGAAGGACAATGGTGAGGGAGTACACAAGACTTGAGAATCGCTCAAGGACAGAGAATGGTAATGCTAGATCATATAGATTCAGAGTGAAGTGCTATAATACATGTGATCAGGTATTTAAGTGTTCCAACCATGGGAGAATGGAATGCTATAGAAGGCTATGGAATAAGAGGATATATCACCATCATGAGAGAGACAGCTGCAGAGCTAATTGTCCAATAAGAAAGCAAAGATAAGAGAGAACAAAAGAGGAGACTGTGGAGTCAAGTCATCTACCTTGGAATAGAAATGACTATGCAAGAAAGTCATCAGGAAGGGAAAGGTGAGGTGATGAGATGACAGTCCAAGATGCTACTCAGAAGAGGGAATAAGCCTGAGAGACAATGGTTAGAGTTATCACCCAAAGAAAGTGTTGATAGCCTCAAGAGAGAGTCGTTATGGACAATGAGAAGAGGAAGAACTAAAGGGAACAATGAGAGAAGTGTACATGGAAGAAAAGTGAAGAAAAGAATTGTAACATTACCCTCTTTGTACTGTCAAAGTACCTATGAAGACTAAAGATCTGTGGCAAGGGGCAACCCAGTGTTGTTCTTAAATCTCTCTGGGATAAAAAGGCTGTCTCCATGATCCATAGAAGAGGGAGAGCAAGGACAAGAGGGATGGATGGTGTGGTGACACTTGGGCTTCTTGCGATAAGGTGGGACATGATGGTGATGAGTGAAAGGCTGTGATAACTGAGAGATTTGCTCATGGTAGTGACAGATATCCTCAAGGAATTCTCCAAGGTTAAAGTGATGGGCTAAGATGACAAGGGCATTAATATTGGCTTAGTCCAGATATTGGGTGTCCAAGGTGGAAGTTCATCCCCAGCCAGATGGATGAGCAATCGACAAAATTCAAAAATGACAGAGAAGCTGGCATAGAGCAGATAAGGGAAAGTCGATGTTCAAATAATAATCCAGAGTGTGAGTAACTGATGGATCAGTCAGAAGGCAAAAACAAGATGTCATGATAGCCAGCTGGAGGAGATGAGAGTTGATGAGCAGTAAGGAGTTCATCCACAGAGATAATGCCATCAGGAAAATTAGCAGTGTCCAAACCTGAGGTGGCAGTGGTCGAGGAGGTTTCAGAGAAATTTATAGTGGAAAACAATGACAAACAAGTTTGAAGAGGAAGGAAGAGTTATGTGTGTAAGGGAGGTTGAGTCTGTATGAAGGGAGAACAGTCACAGGACCAATAAAGTGAAAGAAAAAGAATGAGGAGAAGTAAAACGACAATGAAAGCAAGACATGGTTGAAGGGTGAAGAAGAATTGGTGTAACATTGTAAGAGGAAAGAACATGCAGTAGCTTGACCATTGAGGAGGACACTCATGAAGAGGTACAACACCACTCAAGGGATTCAGCAATTATTTCAAATAATGAGAACATTTATAAAGAGAAAGAATCTTAGGAGCATGATGGAGATTTCTTTAGGTTCCCACATAGATTCAGATTGGGAGTATCCTTTCCATGTGGTCAGATACTGATAGTTGCCAGAGTGGCCTTTGTGGGATAGAATAGCCTCTACTTCAAATTCTTCTTCATTATCTATTATGTCTAGAGGAGGTTCAGGAAAGGAAGGTCCATGTGCTTCAGTTTGTTTGAATGCGGATGAGAGGGAGGCATGGAATATGTCATGGATTTTCCAGGAAGGTGGTAACCTGAGACAATAGACAAGAGGAAAGATAACTTGAGAGATCTCAAAGGGTCCATGGTGTTTGAAGCAAGTTTTCTAGAAGGGTAGGGGATTTGAAGATTGGTGGCTTCCACCCATACCTTATCTCCGCCTTTTTAGGAGGAGAATGAGTAGGTGGAGTGGTGAGTCATCGCCAAGTGAGCAGAGTCATGTGCAGCAAAGGCTTCTTCTCATGTCTTGGACAGGGCGATCAACCTGTCAGATAGAGCAGAAATGAAGGTATTGCCCAGGGCAGGGAATGGGGTTCATATCCAAGGAGGAGGGAGAGTGGAGATGACTTAGTGGAGCTATGAGGGATGGAGTTACAATGGAATTTGGTGGTAGTGAGGAATTCCAACAGGAGTGGGGGTTGTTGGCACAGAAAATATGAAGGTACATCTTAAGTTCTTGATTCATTCATTTGGTTTGACCATCAGTCTGTGGGTGATATGCAGTGGAGAGTCAGATGTTATACTAGAGGAGGCAAGCGAGTTCAAGAGCAAATGCAGAGGTGAATTGTGGGCCACAATCTGAGATGATGGAATCATAAAGACCGAAGCGTTTGAACACGATGTTGAAGAAAAGTTTGGCTACTCCTGCTGCATCAATGGTTTTGTTACAAGTGATGAAATTTACCCCCTTCATAAGGCCATGATTGACCACAACCATAATAGAACCAAAATCAGAGGACAATGGGAGATCAGTGATAAGATTGACAGAGATCTGTCAAAATGGCAAGGATGATGAGGATGGGTTTGGGTTCAGAGGAGCAACAGTGGGGTGAATGTTGACCTTGGATTGTTGACATATGGTGCAGCCAGCCACAAAGTTCTTGATGGAAGTGCCAAGTCTAGGCCACAAAAAGTCATGTTCAAGGATTGTCTTCGTGCAGAATTGACCAGCATGGCCAGTGATAGGGAAGGAGTGAATACTGTGGAGAAGTGTGGATCGGGATGAAGGTGAAACATACAAATGACCTTTGTAGAAGAGATAGCCATTATCAAATGACCAATCTTGGAGTGAGGAGTGAGGGAACAAAGGTGTTGCTTCTTCCATGGCTTTGAGTGCATGAAAGACCAGTGGATCAGACAAGGAGGAGGATCAGATGTAGTCAAAGAGTTTGGTATTGAGGGCATTGATGATAACAGGGTTAGGGAGAATAGCTGTGTTGGCATTGTCAAGAGAGGTGTTGATGGAGTTCTTTCGAGAGAGGGCATCAGCCATGCCCATCTGGGTTCCAGGGGTTACTTTTCAGACAAGGTCAAAGTCGAGGAGGAAAAGGGACCATCATGCTTGGTGACAAGAGAGTTTGGAAGGATCTTTGACAAAGGAGAGGTTTTTGTGATTGGTGATGATAGTGACTGGGTGTGAGATTTCAAGAAGGTATTGTTGCCATTCTTCAAGAGTGAGGATGATGGCCAGGAGTTCTCAGTCATAAATGTCATAGTTTTGTTTAGCAGAGGAGAGTGTCTTTGAGAAGTATGCACAGGAATGGAGATCACCATTAACATCAGTCTGGAGAAGGACAGCTCCAGTGGCAATCAGGGAGGCATCAGTCATGATAGAAAATGGTTGAGATGTATCAGGGAGAGCAAGGACTGGGGCTGAATAGAACTGAGCAATGAGTGAGCAAAAGGCAGTTTCTTGGAAGGAAGTCCATGACCAGGGTTCATTCTTTCAGATGAGTAAGACGAGGGGAGCAACAATGTTAGAGAAGTTTGGGATGAACTTCTGATAGAAGTTGGCAAAATCCAGGAAACTGCAGATTCCTTTGACAGATGTAGGAGGTTTCCAGTCTTTAATGGCAGAGAGTTTGACTGGGTCCATCTTGAGTTGTCCTTGACCAATAATCATGCTGAGGTATTCCATCTGTGGAGTGTCGAATGAACATTTGGAGATCTTGAGGGAAAGTCCATGTTCTCTAAGATGTTGAAGGACCCTATGAGTGCAATCATGGTGGAGTTTGATGTTGTCCATTGTGTGTATGCCTAAGTCATCTATGTAGATTTTCAACCAACATTCCACTAACATATTAGCAAAGATATGGTTCATGAAGGCCTAGACATTGATACATCCTCCCCATTCAAAAATCCTGGACAGCAAGACTAGCAACCTTTTCATCTGAAGGTTCTTCATTATTCTCAAAGCACATCTTTAAGACTTGAAGGATTTTTTCATCCTTTCCAGAGGTGCAAAGTTGGTTTACATACATAAGTGTTAAAGACAGAGACAGGTTTAGGAGCTTTGGAGGCAGGGCTGGGAGTGATAGGAGCTTCAGTTGATCTAATGTTCTGGGGACGAGGGAATGAGGGTTTAGTGCCTTCACACTGGGTGGTGCTGTGGCCTTTCTTGTGACAGCAGAAGCAATGGCCTTCTTTGATGCACTTAGTGCATTCTACTGGGGTAAGCTTCTTCATTTGGATGGCATCAATGTCCATGATATTTTGGTCTTTAGAAGAGATAAGGGAGGAGGCATGACTATTTTTCCTCAAGGCATCAATGTGTCCAATCTGGGTATGGAACATCTTAGCTCTGGCAACCCATTCTTGGGCAGTGGCTGGGACAACAGTCATGGACAGAATCATAGTGGTGATGCAACAATTGAGTCCTCAGGCAAGGTGGTCAATGAGGATGGACTCATCAGTAATCTGCACTCAAGCAGTGAAATTCAGGAAGTCAGTGATGTACTGTTGGAAACCATCGTCTTTGGCGATTCTAAGGTTTTTCTGCTCCAGGTCAGAGAGTTCCTGACAAGCAGTGGTGCAAAGATCAAAGAGATAGAACATGGTGGTGAAGTTGTTCTCAAAGACATCAAACATCTTCAGGTTGACAGTGATGGGGTTGTTAGTTATGATATCATACCATTTTTCAGAGAAAGGTATGCCTCTACCCTTACTTAACTTGTTCAGGGTGGTCAAGATGCAAGCATCATTGGTGTTGTACAGGTGGGTGTTGATGGTGAAGTACACTTTCATTGCTTTCATCCATCAGGTGGCATTGGCCAGTTCTCCAGTGAAATTGGCAGGGAGGGCAGCCTTAAACTCGGCTTGAGGGGCAGGGGGGCCAACTGGAGGGGCAGGTGCAGCTGCAGGCTGAGGAGGAGGGGGAAGTGTGGGTGTGGCTCCAGCTCTAGACATTGTTGCTATGGAGATCTGTGGTGGGAGTGCTTGTTACGATTTTTCTTCTCTTTCTCTTGTCTCGTTCCTTCCTTCACTTGTGTTGTCTCACTTATGTAAACCCCTTCTGATTGGACAATTAGCTCCTCAGCCGTTTCTCTCACAACAGCGATGTGTCCCCTTATTCCATCATGTTCCATAGCATTCCATTCTCTCACGATAGAAATACTTATATACTGCTTGCCCTGTACTTTTACTCCTTACACTAATTCTATGTTATATGACATATCAATCTTTTGTCCTCGAGTGATTCTTGAGTCCTCTGAGTCTCCATTGTCATTATCAACTTTGGTCAACATCCTTCATCTTTAGTCTGTGATCTCTATTGCAATCCTTGTCCTCAACCTTCGTCAACGTCCTTCATCCTTGTCCTCAAACTCTGAAATTCTTCGTCCTCGTTGTATGACTTACATTGTAGTTCCTTGTCCACTTTCATTGGTTCATATTCAACTAGCTAGAAGAGACGCTGTGGTACCTCTTTGTGAGTGTCCACCTCTTCGGAGTTGAGTCAAACATCCCTTGTGGTACATTTAGCATTACAAAAGAATCAGTGTCTCCTTTAGCCCCTCCTGTTATGGAGTAGGGCCTACCCCATCCTCCACCTCCCTCAGTCACAGTCAAAGCCACTCATTGTGCCCTTAGGCAACCATTGAATGACTGATCGTTGTTATCACCATCATAGTCCCTCACTGCACCCATCAGATGACCAATTGTCGTCATTCTAGTCATAGTTATCGTCACAGTCACCGACCCTAGGATCTAGTCACTCTAGATCAACCATCGGATGGCTGATTGCTGTTATCATCATCTTAACCATCATCCCCATCATCCCAGCCATAGCCACCAGGATCTAGCAACTCTAGATCAGGAAGGATCCCCAAGCCTTCACCCCTAGCGAACTCTTCATTCACTCCATGTTCCAGAAACCCCAGTAACATCGTCCCCTTGCCATCAAAAGACATAACACTCCAGCCCCTGGTACTCCCCAGCAGCTCAACATCACCTCAACCACAGTCACAAGTTCCCATAATAACCATGGACGCCACCTACATCAAACTCAGGAAACTCTCCCCAGAAGAACACATTGAATGTGCCAAACTCAGCCTTTGCTTCCACTGTCACCAGAAAGGCCACAACGCCATCGAGTGCTTAGGCACTAAATCTTTGTCCCCTCGCCCACAGAACACCTGCCCTACTGAGACCATAGCCCACCTTGACCCTGAAACCTCCACGACCACTGGTACTTTAAAAGCATACTTCAACAAACTTCACAACTCAGGAGTGGATGGAACCATGATCCTCAAAGTCCTGAAAACTGCATTCGGGACGCCCTCGACTCCAAAACCCACCTCTGCCCTCAACACCTACCTTGACAAACTTCGCACCTTGAAGAAGGACCTTACCAAAGGCCTTCAAAAACTCAAAGCCTACCTTGAGGAACCCAAATCCCCTTGAACTTTGAACACCCCCTGTGAACCCACTGAAGAACCCTCAGATGAGGAACTTGCAATCTACACTGTCCAAGATTTCCTGGTCGGAGAAGACATGTTGATGCCCTCTTCTCCTTCCTATGTATTCAAAGGATTACCCAATCAATGAACCATCTGTTTGCCCATCCGGTTGCAAGCCAGATCAAAAACTGTCATGACTGTCGCTCTCATAGACAGCGGAGCAACCAGTAACTTCATCAACCCTAGCCTCATCCCTGCCCTTTGTATGGGGATTAGATCCCTCCCAAAACCTCTCATGGCCTACAATGTGGATGGCTCTCCAAACAAAAAGGGAGCTATCAAGTACAAGATCTGAGCTAACGCTCAAATCTCCTTTGACCACCAACTTGAACTTATGGTTGTCGCCCTTGGCAAGCGACAGATCATCTTAGGTATGCCCTAGCTGAAACAATGGAACCCTACCATCGATTGGATCAATGGTACAGTAAGTATTGACCCAGAAACTCCATTCTGGGACACTGTGATACCTCTTCATGAGAGTCCACCCCAGAATGAGATCAACAAAGTAACCCTTTCAATCCAGCTGGCCCAACAAATGGCCAAACAAGAACATGAAATCCCTCTCTGGTGCCAAGACTATGAAGATGTGTTCTCCAAGAAAACCTTCGCCACCCTACCTCCTCACCAACCCTATGATCACACCATTGAACTTAAACCCACCTTCGTCCCGAAAATTGCCAAGGTCTATTCACTAAACCCTGCCGAGAAAGAAGCCTGCCGCCTCTTTGTTGAAGAACATTTGAAAACCGGTCACATTGTCCTGTCCAAGTCTCCACAAGCATCCCCTTTCTTCTTTGTTCCTAAGAAAGACGGTTCTCTTCATCCCTGTCAGGACTATCGTTATCTCAACTCATTCACCATCTGAAATGCATATCCCCTTCCTCTCATCTCTGACCTCATCGATGACATGAAGGACTCAACCATATTCACCAAGTTCGACATATGCTGGGGATATAATAACATTTGGATTTGTTAAAATACTAAATAAGGGCAGCAATTGCCCAACTAAGGTAGGGTAAATACAAGGTATCAAATGATCAGAAGAGGTCTCACTTCAGACTGTGCTGCAAGTACAGAGCACAACTGAGGTGAGAGGGAGGAATTGAAAAGAATTAAATAGTGTTGAAGACAAGCACACACTTAGCTCTGGGAAACTCCAGAGTGGAATAGGCAAAAATAGGCACGCTGGATTAGAGAACATGAAAGGCACAGTAGCGTGTGTTTGGAGGGACTAGGAGTGCCACCAAGCAAATGGCATGAGGTATGACTATACTATAATAGGCATAAGTAAGTCCGAAAGCAGTAGAATAAGAAATAAGAGAGAAACAGCTGGAGTTGGTGCATGTATAACTCCAGAGTTGTCTGGAGGTCATACTTTGACACTCCCACTTGAGCGCAGTCGTAGACCCATGGCCCTTACAAACTTCCAATGTTGCTTGCAAGGTAGTGGCTTAGTGAGGATATCAGCTACCATGTCTCCAGTAGGGATGTACTGCACCACAGCTTCTCCTTTTCTAACCAAGTCATCTTAGACAAAGTGGTATTTCCATTGGATATGTTTTGTCCGAGTGTGGAATTGTGGGTCCTGGCATAAGATGATTGTGGCTTGGTTGTCGCAATGAAGTGTGGTCAGTTCGGTTTGTGGATGTCCAATTTCCTCAAAGAAAGTCCAAAGCCATGCGAGGTGTTGTCTGGTGTTGCTAAGTCTGATGTACTCCAATTCAGTAGAGGACAGAGTGACCATGCTTT
>JBBPTV010000406.1:0-23122 GCA_038094275.1 Tubosaeta brunneosetosa | reverse complement strand
GTCCCTTGAAATACCGTGTTTAGATCCCTCCATTTGAAATCCGGAAATAGTCTGTTGGAAAGGACAAATCAGGTTACAGGAGAACTTCTCCGGCAAGCTGCCGGGATCGCTACGTGAAACGCCACAGTACGCCCAGCGATCAGGCATGGTAGTTGATGTGAAAAGGAAATTTTGAACCGAACATAATTTACCAATTGATTGCGCAGTTTGGGAGGTCATGATGCTGTGCGGAAAGGAAAGATGCAACCAGGTGAAACAAGACATTGTCTTCGACGCCAACCCGCCCGTACAGGAACCGGCGACCCGTAAGATACGACAACGGTAGTTCAGCCGAAGGGCCTCCAGCGTTTTACCACATAGTCTCGTCAACCTACTCACGTCCAGGGATGATAGAGCATGGGCATGTCTCCATAGTTTCCATCTTAATGGGGGGTGAGGTATCTCTGCAGCGGGTCGCGGGCATGCCTTTGTTGGATGTCATTCGGGCTTTGCGGCAAGGCTAGATATATGAAACACGATAAGCATCGCAATAGGAAAAGTGCTAGATATAACCAAAAGGAGAATCAATGTTGTATCACCAGGCATTGTATAACCGTATTTTCTTTTGCAAATGAAAACGTCAGTAAAATGATGCAATTCGAGGGCCGGTAGATCATGGAAAGGGTGAGGGCCATACATGGGCGTGAGACCAGGAATTCATTCCAGCTTCTCTAAATCATGTAGCCTCTGTAGCACGACATCTTTGCTCGTCTCTTCGACTTCTCCAGCCAAAAATATTTCGTCCAAGATGGCATACACCTAATAGACCAAGGTGAGTAAAGAGGCAATGTACATTACCACTGAGCAATCCTCACCTTGTAGAAGTTGAAGACGAGGTCCAATTCACACACATTGTCAAAGAAAGAATCTCAACAGCACTTTAGAAGCCAACTCAGAGGTTGGTAGTCAACAACGCACCAAGAATCTCAACGAAGAGATGGATAGCTTCAAGGTACGCTAGCTCATTGTCATTTGCGTCCACGCATATGCAGAAGAAAAGGCCAGCATATCGACGATACACTATCTTGTGGTTCCTGAACTGTGGGCCATGAGCATGAGAAAAAGCGTGTTGTCGTTCCTCACGATGACGAACCTCTACGAAATTGGATTGATACTTCTGGTCGCGAGGTGCAACTAGTCTATGGACTTCACCCCGAAGTCTCACCTAGATCCAGGAAAGGTTGTTATGGCGCACTTTCGATACGAGAGGATTAAGTACTTTACCTTCTCTTCGTCATCATACGGCACATACCACTTTGACAACCGGGTTTTTCCTTGCCTGTTCTGTGTCCTTGTGTGATGAGAAAGATGTGTGATTGTATCCGACCAAACCCACCTGCACCAGGATAAACCTGATCATCGTAGCGTGCACCGGGATGGAAGCATTGGAGTCTCTGCTGATCCAGATTAAGTAAGCGGGGCAACGCTCGAATTTCTTTCCACGTCATCATGATCGAGGCTCCTTGAAACACTGTTCTGGACCATCTGCTGGACGCACATCTCGAAGTCTTTGCGACCATCGGACTCCGCATAACTGGAAAAGTATGTTCTATTATATCTATTAGTATGAAATTTTATCCTGAATAGCGCTACTCGTTCAGCAAACAGCTAAGTGGGATACCTTTCGAAGTCACACCTGTCGTGTCAAGTGCATACATAGTTCCTTCAGGTGCATCGACTCTCCTGATCTTAGCACTTTGAACGCAATACCTTACTAGGTCATTCGCCAATCCACGCTTTCCAAACCTGCGATCGTTGCCTTTGAAAGACTTCCTGGCGTTCCGAATGATCGTCGTGTTGTCCTGCCGTTGACTAATTCCCTTTGTCTCGGTTTCCGATGCTCGTATGAAGCTAAATTATCGACGGATTTCCTGAACGCTGTCGTGGAACGTTTCCTAAATATGAAGGATTTTGACGTTCGTTCTCATCATATAGACGTGGCGATTTTGCTAAGTATGTTGGTAGACAAATTTTTGACCCCTGGGGGTTCTTCTCGGGTCACCTGTCTCACAGTTTAGCTGAACCCTCACCTTCACCTTGCGGGCGCATCAGCATTCATTTGTCGAATGATGCTTGGAAACATATTCCGATCTCCCCGGGCTCACATTTTCATCGCCAATCCCCGTTTTCGACGACGAACGGGGTCGGAGAGTGGTGACGAAGGTGGGCTTATTCTTGGTGGTCCGGAGGTTACCATTGCAGCACTGTTCTTAACTTCAGACAATCAGCTTCTCCATATCAACAGAGACGTTTTCCCATGCTCCAGAATTCCGCCACGAGAACAGTCATTTATCGATTTTTTGGACTCGTACGTCTCACGCGACTTTGTTCTGCTTGGCCCTTTCTCGGTTGGTATTATTCTGGGTATATCCAAACAACCTTGTAATGGCGAGCTCAAAGCAAGACCAGTGCGTTGAATTCAAGTCGTCGAGACTTTTATCTTGTTGGTTTCCATTCTAAGCATACACACTACGTACCAACACAGGCTATGTGAAATATATACCGTCTGCTACAAATGACTTGTCTAGCTTGAATCGATTGCGTCGTACCTCATACCAATACCATGCATAGCATATAGCACTGTGTACGCATAAAACACACGGAAGCAAGGCAACTCATAGATTGAGTATCCGCCAATGTCTAAACGTGTCATCCAGTCGTGAGTTCTATGCCAGTGCAAAACAGACAGGTTGGATTCACGGAGGGTATTGATCCTCAGTCCGGCGATTAATTGAATGATCATATTCTCCAATACAATCCCCGCACCTCTACACTGTGGCACATGCACCGAGCACTCTTGATTCACAAAATCCTGCTCAATATTTTTAATCATTGTCCCCATTTTGAAAAGTACTGCTTTTATAATGGAAATTTCGCTGTACTCGCTAGGACATGTCAAGCATTCAAAGAACCAGCACTGAATCTGCTTTGGGAGGCGCTACAGAGCCTCTCTCCCCTTGCGCGGTGCCTCCCTGAAGCATGCTGTAGGTCCGGCAAAGTACGTTCTGGTTTTCTTTAGCATGGGCATCATGAACTTCTGTTCCGAGCAGTGTTACTCGTTCAACAGACAGTTGGATGAAGCTGAATGGAAAACCCTTCAAAGCTATACCCGCCGTGTTAAGCGCGTCCACAATTCTTTCCACTTCGATACTCTTGATCCCAGCGCTGTAAGGGTAGTGTTTACCCTGGCTCCGTTTTCAGATCCACTCTTTCCAAACCTACGATCCTTGGACTGGGAAGACTTTCCGACACTCCCCACCGTGCATGTTATTGTTCCTTCGTTGACTTCCCTCCGTGTCAGTTTCCGATCTTGCCACGGAGACGAATTACCAGCAAAATTTCTGGAGGTTGTCGGGGAACGTTGCCCAAATATGAAAGAAATTGGTGTTGGCATCTATCGCCTCCGTCGCTTGGACCCAGTGATTTCTCGCCAAGTTTGTCGCTGGACTAGTCTTCAATCCTTGGATTGTTCTTGGGTCGCTCTGAGCAAGGACACCATCTTGCATCTCGCCTCTGTGTCTGCCCTGACATCACTTTCGTTCACATCGAGCGTTGACGTAGTCAACCAAATTTCAGATCTTGGTTCAAGCCGCCCCACACTCGTCTTCTCCCGATTAGCAAGGTTGCAGGTTCATTCTGCATCCCTTAAAACTGTCACGCGATTCTTTTCCCACACTTATCTTCCTGTTATCAGGAGCCTCGAAGTTTATTTTTCAACTGATGCTTGGAAACACGACGTTCAGGCGTACTGGGCGGCCGTTTATCAAGCGTGTCCATCCACGACGCTTACCAGTTTAACACTCTCCTGCTGCAGAGGCGAGGATCCGAGTAACATTGATGAACAGAGACATCTAGAACTCACCTCCGAAGATCTTCCGTTTGACGAGACCTTGGATGATCTCCACTTCATAAAAATTGATCTTCCGTGGCGTGTAAAGCTAACAGACGCGGACCTGCTCGATCTGGTGTATTCATCGCCGAACCTAGAGATGCTCTACATCAACGACGAATGGGATTGGGGTGTGGATGGCGGCGGCGGGATCACACTTGACGGGTTGCTACAGCTTCTGCGGCACTGTCCCTGCCTGTACACCATACATCTCGCCATCGACACACGGACCTTCACCCACGTTCCCGAAGGGCTGGATGTGTCGTTCCCTCCAGAATTGTGGCTCGACCCCTTGGATTCATACATCTCGCCCGACCTCGTTCCAGGAGTGGCCTCGGTGTTCACAGCGCTCAGACTGGACCCTCACTCGTTTGGTGGTGTCGCCTTCCGGCCCACGGACCATCTATGGGATAGCGTACGAGGTCTCATGCTCAAGGTATCTTGGAAACTATCTAGGATGCAATCCATCTTTAATTATTTTTGCCCAGGCTGGCACAAACGAGAGCCAATGCGTTCAAGTCGCCAATGTGGCACTTGAAGGTTAGCGAGAGTGATGGCAGGACCATCCGAGTGGCGTCAAGACAACGCTCTCCCTCTGGTGTACTTACCTTTCCCACTACCCAATGTCACAATTTTACGCCACCTAGTTCTGGCAAAGGTGACTTTGTACATTCTCCATCTTTATATACAATCCGATGCATACCGATTGTCAAATCGGATTTCTCTCCTCTTCTGTCAGGTGCGAACCCAAGCGGCCGAAGGCGATGGAGTGACAGTACCATTAATATTCAGCTTCTGCTCACCTGCAAGGCAATTCGATCGTCGTCGTTCTGGTGGTAGTGGGGACGTAGCACACCCTTGTATTGGTTTTGCCTCCCCCATTGTAGTTGCGGACACCCTGACATTGGTCTTGCTGCCTTGTCAGTGTAGTGATAGGCATACGCATCTGCCTCACCTTGCCTTCCTCCTCATGGAGGTGGTGATGGCGCCACACTCTCCGTTGTCATCGTTGTTGTGGGCCCACGGAAGTGTTGCCTTCGCCTAATCCTCGTCGTAGCCGTGGTAGGGGGATGCACTCGTGCCATAGTAGTGTTGCCATCTCCCTCTTCCTCGCAGCGAGCTTGTGGAGTGCCGCCACCTCACTTCCATGGCAATAGGCCCATTGCGTCGCTATGCTCTTGCGTGTCATTGACATAGTCCTTTGTGCGGTGGAGCTATACTTTTCCCTGATTGCACCTCATCATTGTCACGGCCATGTTTTTGCCGTCCTCCTCGTTTCGGCGGCAGCGGAATCATCGCGTCGTCGCACGTAATGGCTATCGCATCAACTCGTTTTACGAGTGGTGCAGCTGTTCAGCTGACAACTTTACAAGCCGGCGTGAGTACCTACAGATAAAAGATGAGAGATTGACGAAACTGGATACAGACACGAAGAGACGGCGCAGCACACGACAGGCCCCAGGCCTGCCATGCTGGGCACCAGGTTAAGCATATGCATGACCTCACTCCAGGTACGCTCGTCCGCAACTGGATACAAGCAAATCGCGCCGACGGCAAAGTTGATCCATTCCACAAGTCGTAGAATCGGCACAAAAGTAGCAGAAAGCGGCAATTGAAGTATTGACCGATCTAGTAAACTCCGCACCTCCTGCAAATGCATCAAGCACTTTCGATTCACGAGATCCTGCTCAATATATTTAGCCATTGTCTCCCTCTTGAACCCCGCATTTTCATTAATACAAATCTAACTGTACTTGCCACCCTCGCCAGGACATGTCAAGCATTCAAAGAACCCGCACTGGATCTACTTTGGGATGTGCTATACAGCCTTTCTCCCCTTGCTCGGTGTCTCCCTGAAGCATGCTGTAGGTCTGGAAAAGTATGTTCTAGTTTTCGTTAGTATGGACATCATGACCTTCTGTTCCGTGCAGTACTACTCGTTCAACAGACAGTTGAATGAAGCTGAATGGAAAACCCTTCGAAGTTATACCCGCCGTGTTAAGCACATCAACTGTCTTTTGCACTCTGAGACTCTTGATCCTAGCGCAATAAGGGTAGTGTTTACCCTGGCTCCGTTTTCCGATCTACTCTTTCCAAACCTACGATCATTGTACTGGACAGACTTCCCAATACTCCCCATGGTGCATGTCGCTGTCCCATCGTTGATCTCTCTCCATATCACTTTCCGATCTTTCCATGGAGATGAATTACCAGCAGAATTCCTGGACGCTGTCGGGGGACGTTGCCCGAATATGAAATATTTTCATGTCGGCTTCGATCTCCTTCATCATTTAGACCCGGTGATTTCTCGCCAAGTCTGTCGGTGGAGTAGTCTTCAATTCTTGGATTGTTCTTGGGTCACCCTGAGCACAGATGCAATCTTGCATCTTGCCTCTGTGTCTGCCCTGACATCGCTCTCATTTGCGTTGAGCATTGATGTAACCAACCACATCTCACACCTTGGCCTAAGCCGGCCCCCGCTCGTCTTCTCCCGATTAGCAAAGTTGCGAGTTGATTCCACATCCCTTAGAACTGTCACCCGACTCTTTTCTCATGTTCGTCTTCCTGTTATCAGGAGCCTCGAGGTTCATTTTTCAACTGATGCTTGGAAACAAGACGTTCAAGCGTACTGGGCTGCTGTTCACCAAGCGTGCCCATCCGCACTGCGCAACGCGTTGACACTCTCCTGCCACAGACGCGAGGATTTGAGTAATATTGATGAACAGAGACATCTAGAGCTCACCTCCGATGACCTTCCATTCCATGGATCCTTGGATGATCTCAGCTATATAGAAATCGATCTTCCGTGGCGCGTAAAGCTAATGGACACAGACCTGCTCAACCTGGTGTATTCATCTCCGAACTTAAAGAGACTCTACATCAATGATGAATGGAAGTGGGGAGTCGATGGCAGTGAGGGGATCACACTCGACGGGTTGCTACAACTTCTGCGGCACTGTCCCTACCTGCATACCATACATCTCGCCATCGACACACAGACGTTCACCCGCGTTCCCGAAGGGCTAGATATGTCGTTCCCGCCACGAAATTTGGACTTCGATCTCTTGGATTCATACATCTCGCCCAACTTCGTTCCGGGAGTGGCCTCGGTGTTCACAGCGCTCAGACTGGACCCTAACTCGTTTAGTAGTCTTACCTTCCACCATCTATGGGAGGACGTACGGCGTCTCATGCTCAAGGTGTCTTGATAGCTCTCCGGGATGCTATCCGTCTCTAACTATTTTTTACCCAGGCTGGCTCAAACGAGAGCCAATACGTTCAAGCTGCCAATGTGGCACTTGAGGGTTAGCGGGAGTGATGGCAGGTTTATCTGAATGGCCTGAAGACAAGCAGCTCTCCTTCTGACGTACTTACTGCGCGGTACGACGATTCCATGACAACATCCAGTTCAATTGGTGGGGGAGACCTTGTACATTCTCTATTTTTATATTCCACCTGTCTTGCCTTTGCAGCTACGAAGCTGAGATTCTCGGAACGTGCAGTACCCGCCATATTGAAATAGCATATGAACAGCTGCAAGGATGGAACCGACTGTTTAGATACGCACCATACAGATGACGCTGGCGTTGACCTTGCTGAACAGTATGGTGGTGATAGGTACACACCTGCTTCGCCCGAGCCCTCGTCATCATCATCGCAGAGGTGGTGGTAGCGATGGCACTGCCGCCCTCTTCGTTGTCGTCGTTGTCGTGGGCCCACGGAAGTGTTGTTTTCGCCTACTCCTCGCCGTAGCTGTGGTAGGGGGGTGCATTAACCATGGTGTCGCCACCTCTCTCGTCATCGTGGCGAGCATGTGGAGTGCCGCCCCCTCGTTTTCATGGTAGTGGGCCCACTGCGTCATCGCACTCTTGCATGTCATTGTCATCATCGTTTGTGGTAGGATCATGTGTTGCCCCCGCTTGCGCGTCGTCGTCGTCTCTATGCTGTCCCTCGTTTCGGCAGTAGTGGAGCCATCATGTCGCCCTCGTCCTTGCGCGTAATGGCTATCGCATCGTCCCATTCTTGTGCATCTCATTTTGAGAGGGGTGCAGCTGCTCTGTTGACAAATTTACAAGCCGGCTTAGTGAGTACTTACAGATAGAAGACGAGAGATTGACGAAGCTGGATACAAACATAAAGAGATGCATGGTGGAATAGACTATCAGCACACGACAGGCTCTAGGTCTGCTATGCTGGCCACCAGGTTAAGCATATGCATGATCTCACTCCGGGTACTAATTCCATGCCCGCCTGCAACCGGATACAAGCAAATCGCGCCGACGGCAAAGTTGATCGATCTGATCTACCTTCCACAAGGCCAAGAGCTATGGTAGAACCGGCACAGAGACGGCAGAAAGCGGCGATTGAATGTTCAAGTCCGCACACTCGCCGCACACATGCCTTCGGTCCAATACAAACTCCGCACCGCTGTACGCTACAAATGCATCAAGCACTTCTGATTCACGAGATCCTGCTCAATATATTTAATCATTGTCTCCCTCCTGAACCGGCCCGCTCTTTCATCGATAAAAATCTAACTGTACTTGCTACCCTCGCCAGGACATGCCAAGCATTCAAAGAACCCGCACTGGACCTACTGTGGGATGTGCTATACAGCCTTTCTCCCCTCGCTCGGTGTCTCCCTGATGCATGCCGTAGGTCTGGAAAAGTATGTTCTAGTTTTCGTTAGTATGGACATCATGACCTTCTGTTCCGTTTAGTACTACTCGTTCAACAGACAGTTGAATGAAACTGAATGGAAAACCCTTCGAAGCTATACCCGCCGTGTTAAGCACATTCACAGTTCTTTCCACTCCGAAGCTCTTGGTCCCAGCGCAATAAGGGTAGTTTTTGCCCTGGCCCCGTTTTCCGATCCACTCTTTCCAAACCTACGAACACTGTACTGGGAAGACTTCCCGATACTCCCCATAGTGCATGCTGTTGTCCCATCGTTAACTTCTCTCCATATCACTTTCCGATCTTTCCATGGAGGTGAATTACCAGCGAAATTTCTGGACGCTGTCGGGGAACGTTGCCCAAATATGAAAGTCATTAATGTTGGCGTCTATCGCCGTCATCATTTAGACCCGGTGATTTCTCGCCAAGTTTGTCGGTGGACTAGCCTTCAATTCTTGGATTGTCCTTGGGTCACCCTGAGCACGGATGCCATCTTGCATCTTGCCTCTGCGTCTGCTCTGAAATCGCTTTCGTTCACATTGAGCGTTGATGTAGCCAACCACATTTCAGATCTTGACTCAGGCCGCTCGACACTCGTCTTCTCCCAATTGGCGATGTTGCGAGTTGATTCCACATCCCTTAAAACTGTCACACGACTCTTTTCCCATATTCGCCTTTGTGTTATCAGGAGCCTCAAGGTTCATTTTTCAACTGATGCTTGGAAACAAGACGTTCAAGCGTACTGGGCTGCTGTTCACCAAGCGTGCCCAACCACGACGCTTAACACGTTGACACTCTCCTGCCACAGACGCCAGGTTTCGAGTAATACTGATGAACAGAGACATCTAGAGCTCACCTCCGATGATCTTCCGCTTTACGAATGCTTGGATGACCTCAGCTATATAAAGATCGATCTTCCGTGGCGTGTAAAGCTAACAGACGCGGACCTACTCGATCTGGTGTATTCATCTCCGAACCTAAAGAGACTCTATATCAACGACGAATGGAAGTGGGGAGTGGATGGCAGTGAGGGGATCACACTTGACGGGTTGCTACAACTTCTGCAGCACTGTCCCTATCTGTACACCATACATCTCGCCATCGACACACAGACGTTCACCCACGTTCCCGAAGGGCTAGATATGTCGTTCCCGCCACGAAAATTGCATCTCGACCTGTTGGATTCATACATCTCGCCCGACCTCGTTCCGGGAGTGGCCTCGGTGTTCACAGCGCTCAGACTGGACTCCAACTCGTTTAGTAGTCTTACCTTCCACCATCTATGGATGAGCGTACGGGATCTCATGCTCAAGGTGTCTTGATAGCCGTCCGGGATGCAATCCATCTCTAACTATTTTTGCCCAGGCTGGCTCAAACGAGAGCTAATATGTTCAAGTTGTCAATGCGGCACTTGAGGGTTAGCGGGAGTGATGGCAGGTCACCTGAATGGCGTCAACACAACCAGCTCTCCCTCTGATGTACTTACTGCCCGATATGACAACTCCATGACGACATTCAGTTCAATTGGCGAAGGAGACCTTGTACATTCTCTATCTCTATACACAATCCACATGCATACCAATTGTCAAATCAAATTTCTCTCCTCTTCTATCCGGTGCGTACCCAAACAGTCGACGGAGGCTTGCGTCGGTGGAGTGCCAGTGCCATTCAGCTTTTGCTCCACCTGCGAGGCAATTCCACCTTGATAGCCAAACCACGTGTATCGATCGCAGTTCGGCCCCCGAAGGCAGAGCACGAACAGCTGCGGCATCCGTAGAACGCCATCGAGAGCATAGGGGCAGTACGCCAACCATACGTCAGGAATACGTAGGACCCTGTTGACATGCCAATCGTTTGCCCCGCAGAGGTTCTACGCACGATTGAGTGGCCAGCTTTACAGGAAGAGACTGTTGATGAAATTGACTGCAAGCACACGACAAGCTCATCTGCCATGCTGGCCACCAGGTTAAGCATATGCGTGACCTCACTTCAGGCCTCAGGTACCGATTCCATGCTTGACCGCAACCAGATACAAGCAAATCGCCCCAATGGCAAAGTTGATCCCGGCATCGTAGAACCGGCACAAAATAGCAGAAAGCGGCGATTGAATGTTCAAGTCCGCATGCATGCCTTCTGGTCAAATACAAACACCGCACCTCTGTACACTGCAAATGCATCAAGCACTCTTGATTCACGACGTCCTGCTCAATATATTTCATCATTGTCCCCCCTTTGAAAACTGCTTTTATAATGCAAATCTAGCTGTACTCGCCAGGACATGTCAAATGTTCAAAGAACCCGCGCTAGATCTACTTTGGGATGTGCTACAGAACCTTTCTCCCCTTGCTCGGTGTCTCCCTGAAGCATGCTGTAGGTCTAGAAAAGTACGTTCTAGTTTTCCTTAGCATGGACATCGAACTTCTGTTCCGAGCAGTACTATTCGTTCAACAGACAGTTGGATGAAGCTGAATGGAAGTCCCTTCGAAGCTATACTCGCCGTGTTAAGCACGTCTACAGTTTTTCGGGCTCCGAGACTCTTCATCCTAGCGCTGTAAGGGTAGTGTTTACCCAGGCTCCGTTTTCAGATCCACTCTTTCCAAACCTACAATCGTTGTACTGGGAAGTCTTCCCGATACTCGCTACCGCGCACGTCATTGTCCCATCGTTGACTTCTCTCCATGTCGGATTCCGTGGAGATGAGTTACCAACAGAATTTTTGGAGACTGTCGGGGAACATTGCTCGAATGTGAAAGATTTTGGTGTTGACGTCTATCCCCTTTGTCAGTTAGATACGATTATCTCTCGCCAAGTATGTCGGTGGACAAGTCTTCGATCCTTGGATTGTTCTGGGGTCACCCTGAGCAAGGATGCCATCTCGCATCTTGCCTCTGCGTCTGCTCTGACGTCGCTCTCGTGCACACTGAGCACTGATGTAGTCAACCACATCTCACGTCTTGACTCTGGCCGCTCGGCGCTTGTCTTCTCCCAATTAGCAAGGTTGCAAGTTGATTCCGCATCCCTTAAAACTATCACACGACTCTTTTCTCACATTCGCCTTCCTGTTATCAGAAGCCTCAGCGTTTATTTTTCAAATGATGCTTGGAAACAAGACGTTCGAGCGTACTGGGCCGCCGTTCACCAAGCGCGCCCATCCGCGACGCTTAACACGTTGATACTCACCTGCTACAGAGGCAAGGGTCCGGGCAACATTAACAAACAGAGACATCTAGAGCTCACCTCCAATGATCTTCCGTTTTATGGATCCCTGGATGATCTCAACTACATAGAAATCGATCTTCCGTGGCGTGTAAAGCTAACAGACGCGGACCTGCTCAACCTGGTGTACTCATCGCCGAACCTAGAGAGACTCTACATCAACAATGAATGGGGTTGGAGAGTGGATGGCGGTGGCGGGATCACACTTGACGGATTGCTACATCTTCTGCGGCACTGTCCCTACCTGTACATCATACATCTCGCCATCGACATACAGACGTTCACCCATGTGCCCGAAGGGCTAGATATGTCGTTCCCTCCACGAAAATTGTATTTCGACCCCTTGGATTCATGCATCTCACGCGACTTTGTTCCAGGAGTGGCAAAGGTGTTCACAGCGCTCAGACTGGATCCTTACTCGTTTGGTAATGTTACCTTCCGGTTCACGGAGTATCTATGGGATAACGTACGGGATCTCATGCTTGATAGCCGTCCAGGATGCAATCCGTCTCTAACTAGTTTTTCCCAGGCTAGCGGGGTATCAGTAATTCGGCCATGCTCTCATATGGAATTGGAAGTTTATCCATTTGATACGTGATTATAGCACTTTCTCTTGGCCCTCAAGTGTGCTCAGGTGTGCCAGCTCTCCCTCTAATAGTAGTACTCGCCTCTCCTACTGCCCGATATGATGATTCCATTATGACAACCAGTTCAATTGGCGAAGGAGGCCTTATACATGCTCTGTTTTTATATACGATCTACATGCATACCCATTGTCAAATCGGATTTCTCTCCTCTTCTATCTGGTGCGAACCCAAGCAGTCGACGGAGGCTTGCGTCGGTGGAGTGCCAGTGCCATTCAGCTTTTGCTCCACCTGCAAGGCAATTCCACCTTGATAGCCAAACCACGTGTATCGTTCGCAGTTCGGCCCCCGAAGGCAGAGCACGAACAGCTGCCATCCGTAGAACGCCATCGAGAGCATAGAGGCAGTACGCCAACCATACGTCAGGAATACGTAGGACCCTGTTGACGTGCCGATCGTTTGCCCCGCAGACAGCTACACAGGTTCCACGCGCGATTGAGTGGCAAGGGCTATGGGAAGGGAACAGGTGCGTACGGAAAGCGTCAGGAGAGCGTTCAAGCGCGATCGCGCGTTTTCGCACATCCTGGTCATGTATCGGTCGGAGGCGCCATGCGATGATACGGTAGCAAATACGTACCCAAAGACGATGGTCTGCAGACAGACCGTCTGAATTTGCCGAAAGGTATTCAGCCCAATGCAAGCGATGACGACGGCGTCGATCTCCACTCCCGCAGCGACCGTTTCGACGCCTTGAAAGATGAGCAGACAGCAGGTCGCTGCTAACAAGGATGTCCATGGACCAAGCCGATCCATGGCATGCCCAAAGACAGGTCCTGCGAGCACTCCCACCACTCCGAAGAGACCGAATAAGCCAATATAAAGCCTGGATGGGCTGTCTAAATCTGCTCAGAGGGACGGCAAGGACACCTACGTTGAGTAATAGTAGGGTGGGCCGCCTAAAAGGAACGTCAAGGTCACCCAGAAGCTCGACCAACACGCGACGGAGGCAACGTTGACGAGGACCACCTGTACGAGCTGCGGTTCGGTGACGAGATACTTGACCATCGTGTAAAGCACCTCGTGGTAAGTAAGATCAGGGTTCTTGCACGGGTGGTCCGGCACGGACAGGTATATTCCAAGCAAGGCGAGAACCTGCACCCAGATCGATACATAGTATACCGTGCGCCAGTGAAGATAGTATGCGACCACCCCGGCTACCACGCGCGCGAGCAATACTCCCAGCATGATGAAAGCTTGTAGGATGGACACTGCACCTGCACGACGTGTTGGAGAAGCCAGGTCTGCGGCGAATGGCAACAGAATTTGAGGAGTAACATTGAACATTCCAAGCAGGAAGGACAATATCTGGAAGACGAAGAGGTTTTCGGATAGCGTCAAACCGACCGAAAGGCATGCGGTAGTG
Source organism: Tubosaeta brunneosetosa (assembly GCA_038094275.1). Classification (NCBI taxonomy): domain Eukaryota; kingdom Fungi; phylum Basidiomycota; class Agaricomycetes; order Boletales; family Boletaceae; genus Tubosaeta; species Tubosaeta brunneosetosa. The sequence continues at coordinate 9,294 of JBBPTV010000406.1, read as the reverse complement.
AGCACGAGTGCTAGAATTAACTGACGCCGCCGGAAAAGATCGCCAAGAGGGGATATGAAAAACAACCCAATGCAATATCTGTTATTTCATATCCAGTTTCAACAGGTCGATAAGAAGTAGCTCAACATACCCGGCCTGATACATGGTAGGAATCCTGAAGTGAAAATCAGACAAGGTTAATTGTGCCTGAAACGACTCACCGTGAAACGTCTTCATATGAGGCTTGAAAATCGTTCGCCATCTGAACTGTGGAGCAACATAAACGGTATGGAAACGAACACTGTTGGAGAGTAGGGCGCACTTAGTAGCGGTTGACAGTAGTACATATTCGCCACCGCTTCGAAAGGTCAGAAGGAGGTAGTAACATTGGTGATAAGACACGTACTGAGTGCACATGCCACGCCAAACATAAACTGGGACCAGGGTCCAAAATAAGATGGCTCAAACGGAGAGTACCGGAGTCGTTTTGGGACGACCAGGAAGCCGAAATCATTGTGCGGTTCGTCTTCCAAGCTCGAAAGGGCATGTTCCAGATCCATCGTGCGACCAACGATTGAGATCTAAAAGGGGGATGCGACAGCACGGGTAACCTCGCCCACGGCCAGGTTATAACCTTGAGGGAAGAGGAGATATGAATCATCGCCCTAGGGTGCATTTTGATCCCGCGTTCATGGGCTGGAGCCCGCGAAATGCGTCATGATGATCGCAGCGCGTGCTGTAGATAGATCCGGTGAAGTGAGCAGGTAGTTTGTATGAAGCAACCCACCAAATGCCAGAAATAAGACGTAACGAGAACATAAGATGAGTGCCTCAGTAGTGAGCATGAAACGGAGCATAGAGTCCTACAGGATATGGAGGTTGGCAGGAGTGCATGAGAATATTCTATTGGCAGACCACGGGTTACTTGCGGCGATGATGGCCATCATGACAACATCCTATCAAGTACGCCGCTATTCTTTTGCTGGATTCACGAGGTTGGTGTGCAACAGAGTGTCATCGTAAGTATTAACCATACCAGGGCAGTGCCGGAATCGCCTCGAGGACGCTGTGTCGTTGTGGGCAAGTCCAGTACATCAACTGCCATTGAGGTTTGAGACGTGGATCGACGTCACTGCAAGCGCTGTGCACGGGCCTTTCTTTACGAAAAGTGGTGACGGTGCTCCTGGAACACGCGTTTTCCGGCAAGCACTACTCCTTGATTCAGTTCTCACACATCATAGTGGTGTTTAGGGTTATGAACTGCCTCGCAGTCTTGACGTCTTGACATCCAGTGCCACGAGCTTTTCCCGAGTCCCAGCCTGTGCGTTTCAAGAAGAGGGCTAATACCAAGAACAAGTACACGGGCCTGGAAACTACAGGCTCGAGTCTCAAGCTGTTCCACGAAAAGCATCAGAGCCTCCAGTTCACAGTGATATGTTGTTCCGAGTGTGTTGTGAAGGCTGTTTTCTCCATCCTGATCCACGGTTCACCTGTGGCTCAGGTACTGGATGGGCTCGGCACGCGTGCATACTTACGTGGGCCAAGTGGGCCAAGTTGTGTTTTCCCGCATCCTGGGTGGATCCCAAGTCTGGACTCTCCTCCGACGGCCGTCAAAGACTACTCATCCACACTGAGCACAGCCCAGGCAGGAGCCCGAGGCCCTAGTGATCGGACATCTCCAGCCGTATCACAACCCAGCTACGTATCAATCGCTTCTCGAACACATGTCGGACTTAGACCCTTCCGTGCGTATCTCTATCATATAGACTTACTCAATGCCCCGTGGTCGTTTAGTACGCATCTCTGACGTCACTTTAATCGCCCCACTGTCTCCCTTCCCATCGGCGCCAGGTTGTTCGGGATCGCAATTGAGATGGGTTGGCTTGCATCTGCGTTTACCATGTACAATAAATACTACCCCATAACCTCACGTCTCGATTGCATTGCCCCGCGAGGTTGCCCCTGGTCTAATTGTTCGGAGACTTTAATATGATTGTGATTCAAGTAATGAATCCACCACACAGGCAAATGACAACGATCACACGCCATATTATATTCGCGACATAAACACCATCCTAAGATAGCCATATATCACCCAACAATGAAGAACATTCTACGCCACCCGGAACGAAAAGGCTAAAAATACACACACAAGGTTTGACAGCCCACTGTTACCCTTTTTTGTCCCATAGTTGTACAACACCAGGAACGATCATACATGTTCTCCCAGACGATACGTGCTTTCGTTTATCCATGTCCCCATTGGTCTCGTCATGTCCATCTCCGTACCCACGCTCGTTGCGCATGACATGCTGTGGGTGTGGTCCTTGTAGAGTGTCTCTTCGCTAGAAGCGAGTCCGTGGTACCCGAACCAGACGTACCGTCCGCAGTTCGGGCCGCGCGAAAAGAGGACAATGAGCTGCCAGCCGTACAGGCCGAGCGAGAGCGCAGCGGCCGCGCGCCAGCCATATCGAAGGAAGACGTGGGAGCCTGTGGAGGAGCCGAGGACTTGACCTGCGAAGAGCTATCGATGATACGGGCATATGAATGGACGCGGAGCGGTTGTTAGCAAAACGATATGAACGCGAAGGCGGTCAAACGCCGACGGGATGGATACGTACGGAAACAGTGAGGACGGCGTTTAGCCGCGATCGCGCCTCTTCGGAAATACTGCGGGAAAGAGATATAGATATGGATGACAGCACTGTGTCAACCCTTGCTCACCTAAACACGATCGTCTGTAACGATACCGTCTGCGTTTGCCGAAACGCATCGATCCCAAAACACACGATGACGACGACGGCAACGTGGATCCCAGCAGCGGCGGTATCGATGATTTGCAGGACCAGGAGGCAAAGGGTCGCGATGAGCAAGGAGTACCAGGCACTCAACTTATCAATGAAGCGAGCTGCCAGCGCCGCAGAAAATATGCCTGAGATGCCTATCAACCCAACGAGCCCAATCCATAACCTAGTAAACGAAAAAAAAGTGTCAGTACCCATAGATCGTGTTTATGAGTTGGTTTACTATAGGGAGAGGTCAAGATAAGGAAACCCACGTCGAAAAGTGATACGGCTCATCACCCAACAAGAACGTGAGTGTCACCCAAAAATTGGTCCAGCAGGCCACCGAGGCGATATTGATCAAGGACGCCTGCACGAGCATCGGCTCGGTAACAACGTAGGTGCACATGGAGTGTAGGAGGTGGGGGTACGTGAGGTGTAGGTTCTTGGGGTCGTGATCCGGTACGAGGAAATAGGCAGCGCAGAAGACGACGGTCTGTACGCCGATGGCCATATAGTACACCGTGGACCAGGATGTGAAGTAGCCGACGACACCACTGATAACACGCGCGAGAAGGATGCCAAGCATGATACCGGATTGGAGCATCGACACAACCCTGGAGCGTTGTTGTGGGGAAGCAAAGTCGGCTGCCAATGGAAGAAGAATTTGGGGCGTAACGTTGACTACGCCAATAAGGACAACAAGAACAGACGAGAGAATAAGGTTCCGTGACAAGGCAAGGCCCACCGAAAAGCAGATCGTTAAGAAGAGTAGAATCATGATCAGCTGGCGACGTCGAACCATGTCGCCGAGGGGGGAGATGAAAAGCAGTCCAACGCAGTACCTACCACACATCAATTTCATGATCAGCGACCCTATCAGGACGTCAAACACACCCTGATTGATACAAGGTGGGTATCCTGCAACGGGATCAATGGTGATCGGACAAATACAATTAGAACCTACCATGCCACGGTTGCATACGTCTCATGGAACGAATTAGCCATCTCGACTGGGTAACATTTCAGCAAAGAATGCACCAAGAGCTCAAAATTCCCTCACTAAGGAGCGGTTGACAATAGTAAAGATTGGCCGCAACTTCCCAGAGTCAGTGCAACCACATCAACGAATGACGGCACGGCTCACCAAATGTGCAAATAAGACTAAGTCCGATTTGAGTCCACCAACTAAGATCTGACTGCTGACTTGAGGACGAATTCCGCAGTCGTGAGGGCTTTGCCAAGAACCCAAAACGTTTGGGCGGGTGAACCGAATCTATTGGAATTGGAATTGAGACTGTTGGTGCTTGTTCTGGATCCATCAAGGTCATCACGGACGCTGACCAGCAACGTTGAGGGTAGCTCGGGCCATTCGTGATGGACGGCATAACCCCCTGTCGCAATCCTGTCAGCGACAACTTTTAATGGAGGAAAGGGAAGGACGGAAGTTGGACGGAAGGAATGGAGGCGAGCGAGGGACCATTGAACATTTGCAAGAGGTGAAAATATATAATACTAGCCTTTCTCAGGGTCGTTCCTACGCCCATTACGGAGCCCGTGACAAGTCTGGTAGGCAGATATGCTTACCGAAGGCACCACTGGGGGACTCCATGCGCAGAGGTTACATATGCGAGGTAAGCCCTTACGGGATGTGAGACAGCCTTTACGACTTCCGGAAGCATTTTTCAAAATTCATACTAATTTTGAAGCGCTCAATCTACGTCAGTATCCGGGTCATTCATATACTTACAAGGTTTGATCCGTGCTGTGAAGGACTACCAGGCTCTTTGTCAGGCGCCTCGAGGTGAGTGTTTCGTCTCAATAGAAACCCCATAAGGGACGCGTAAAATTGGCTATCCTGGGGTTTTATTGAATTCGCGTTCAACCGATTTGTAACCCGAGGGTAGCCCGAGATAATTAAATAAACACGATGTGGGAAACCAAATGATACGGTGATCCAGTCTTGGTGGGACTCGCAGCCATGGAGTTTGAAAGCGCCCTAGTGCTTATCAGCTTCTATGTGTTAACACAGAGCTGTGGTCAATGCCACTGGAACATGAGAAGTGAGCCATACGTTGATGATAGCCAGTTTACCCCAGCCGCTGCCCGCAATGCTGGTGGCACTCGAGTGGAGATAACACACGGACTATGCTTCTGGAGAAATAAACCTTCTTGATCGCAAGATGAAGTGTTTCAAATCAAAATTCGAAGGGATGCTTGGAGGAGTTGACATCATTACTCCGACACGGCAAAATTCGAGCGGCGCTTCCAAGGCTGGCGAATAGGCAGTCCCGCTTTCCACTTTATGACCCTGGATTCAAAAAAAGATAACCGTACGCGACGCTGTGACGGTAGTACTGACTGTCAGCGCGAATTACACAGCATGTCTGCATTTTCTGCTACAAAAGCGCTTGGTTGGCTGCGGCCATCAAGAGGATTCGGCCTCTCGGTCCGTCTCCATCACTCGTCATATGCCCGACATTCGAACCGACCTGGCTTCGCTTCGCATCTCGAACGGGATGTCTACGCGTCCACACCTCTGACGGCGCTGGTACGCCCCGCGGTGACTGTGTAAAGCTCCGTTGGACGGCGAATCCAAGCGGCGTGTTGTCCGAAACGATCGTACTGTCGTAAGCGCCACTCCCCGTTGACTGCTGTCGTACGGACGCGGACGGTATTTCCAGTGCGTTGCTATGCATGCGGTCGCTGTCAGCTTTCCTTAATCCCCCACAGGAATGTTTAGTAACATTGCATACTTGTTCCTTGACTGGAATAAAGACAAAAAAATCACTGGAAAAGTGCAAGGCTGTGCGCCAAGGTCGGAATGTTCACAGGCGCATGTGTCTAGAAACTCGTTCAATGATCATTGTGATCCTGGTGGCCCGTGTGCCGTAACTCAGAGTTGTACTCCTTTCCATGTCCACATGATGGTCTTTCCTCACCAGGCGCACCTTGTCTTTGCAAGATAGTGGGATGTCCACTCGGTCCCGTGTTCTTATGTACGGTTGGCGAATCATACGAGACAAATTGAAACATGATCTTCATGCAACAAGCCCGAATACCACGCCAATCCCACGATCGAGATATACGATGCCAAGAACCAAGAATCGGCTCACTGTGTGGTGGGAACGACACATCTAGCTCTTCAGGGAATGTAGGGAACGTTTGTGTATTGATGACGCGATGTATGGTCTCCAGGTAGAGACCTTGTCCGAACAGTAGCGTCACCAGCCCATGAAGAGTGATACCAACGCCGCACTCACTCGGGCAATCCTATTCATCGTTGAAGACGCGTTCCTCTACGTCGGGTGATGTAGACACCAGGTTGAACGTATCGACCTCACTCAGCTCTACACACCACGGAAGAGGGATTTGTAAAGCAGAAGTTCAATCCAAGGTAAGCTGCACGAGACAATTTGTCGGTCAAGATCAGCCAACCCGTACAGACAGAGTGAACGAGTGTCAAGCTGATGATGGTGATGGGCATGCTTGTTGAACGGCAACCCGACATCATGTTTCGAGCAACCGTTGAGGGAGCGAGAAAAGACGCTGGTCACAAATTTCAGAGATGTCAACTCGATATCTAGGTGCTCCGATTTGGACAAGATGCGAAGGGGACATTTTTTCGTGGCAACCCAACGGCATTCAGGGATTCTGTTGACAAGGGTCCGTTCTCAACCAACGATCGGAAATCAAGCTGAACCAATGTCAGCACGGCATAGATGGGAAATATCGTGACTTCTTACCAAGACAAACCACGAAGTACTTTGCAGGTAGTCCTCGTTGGCAACGTCGCATCCGTCACGCGTTGGTCGAGCTTCTGGATGACCTTCAAACATACCATGGGTCGGGTTGTTCCGTGGACTTCCTTGTTGGCAACGGCCTGTTGTCCGCTTGTCTTCCAAGGCGTTGAAACAGTCGCTGTAGGAATCGACATCATTGAACGCCGTCGTCACATCGGGCTGAATACCAATTATCACGGACCGATATATGACCAGGATGTGCGAAAACGCGCGATCGCGCTTGGACGCTCTCCTGACGCTTTCTGTACGCACCTGTTCCCTTCCCGTAAAATTGGCCACTTGATCGTGCGTGAAACCTGTGTAATTGTCTGCGGGGCAAACGATCGGCGCGTCAGTGGGGTCTTACGTATTCCTGACGTATGGCCGGCGTACTGCCTCTATGCTCTCGATGGCGTTCTACGGATAGCAGTTGAGTGCTCTGCCGCCTTCGGGGACAGAACTGCGATCGATACACGTGGTTTGGCTATCAAGGTGGGATTGCCTTGCAAGTGGAGCAAAAGTTGGATGTCACTGCCAATCGCCGTAGGCTGTTTGGGTACGCACCAGGAAGAAGAGGAGAGAAATCCGATTTGACAACGTATATGCAGTGGATTCAAACTAAGCATGGTATGTAGAAACAGTGAACATACAAGGTCGCCTCGCTAATTGAACAGGGTGTCGTGAAGTCGTCATATCGAGCAGTCGGAATCAGGAGAGCTAAACTAGCTATCGCTCCCGCTAACCTTCAAGTGCCACATTAGCAAGTCGCATTGGTCCTCACTTGGGCGAGCCTGGGCAAAAATAGTTAGAGACGGATTCCATCCCAGACGGCTATCAAAATACCTTGAGCATGAGATCCCGTACTCCATCCCATAGATCGTCCGTGTCCCGGAAGGGAACACTACCAAATGAGTAAGGGTCCAGTCTGAGCGCAGTGAACACAGAGGCCACGCCCGGAACGAAGTCGAGCGAGATGTACGAATCCAAAGGGTCGAAATACAGTTCTCGTGGAGGGAACGACATGTCTAGCCCTTCGGGGACCTGGGTGAACGTCTCCGTGTCGATGGCGAGATGTATGGCGTACAGGTAGGGACAGTAACGCAGAAGCTGTAGCAACCCGTCAAGTGTGATCCCACTGCCGCCATCCACTCTCCAATCCCATTCGTCGTTGATGTAGAGTGTCTCTAGGTTCGGTGATCCATACACCAGATCGAGCAGGTCCGCGTCTGTTAGCTTTACACGCCACGGAAGATCGATTTCTATGTGCTGGAGATCATCCAAGGTCTCGTCAAACGGAAGCTCATCGGAGGTGAGTTCTAGATGTCTCTGTTCATCAATGTCACCTGGATCCCCGCCTCTGCAGCAGGCGAGTCCCAACGTGCTAAGCGTCGTGGATGGACACGCTTGATAAACGGCGGCCCAATACGCTTGAACGTCTTGTTTCCAGGCATCATTTGAAAAATGAACTTCGAGGCTTCTGACAACAGGAAGACAAATATGAGAAAAGAATCGTGTGACAGTTTTAAGGGATGTGGATTCAACTCGCAACTTTGCTAGTTGGGAGAAGATGAGGGTGGAACGGCTTGAGCCAAGATCCGAAATATGGTTGACTAGGTCAACGGTCGATGTGAACGAAAGTGATGTCAGGGCAGATACGGAGACAAGATGCAAGATGGCATCCGTGCTTAGGGTGACCCAAGAACAATCCAAGGATCGAAGACCAGTCCACCGACACACTAGGCGAGAAATCACCAGGTCTGAATGACGAAGGGGGTAAGTGTCAACATCAAATTTCTTCATATTCGGGCAACGTTCCCCGACAGCGTCCAGAAATTTCGCTGGTAATTCATCTCCGTGGCAAGATCGGAAGCTGACACGGAGGGAAGTCAACGATGGAACAATGACATGCGCGGCGGGGAGTGTCGGAAAGTCTTCCCAATACAAGGATCGTAGGTTTGGAAAGAGTGGACCTGAAAACGGAGCCAGGGTAAACACTACCCTCATTGCGCTCGGATCAAGAGTCTCGGAGGGCGAACAATCATTGTAGATGCGCTTAACACGGCGGGTATAGCTTCGAAGGGTTTTCCATTCAGCTTCATTCAACTGTCTGTTGAACGAGTAGAACTGCACGGAACAGAAGTTTATGATGTCCGTACCAAGGAAAACTAGAACGTACTTTTCCAGACCTACAGGATGCTTCAGGGAGACACCGAGCAAGGGGAGAAAGGCTGTGTAGCACATTCCAAAGTAGATCCAGCGCAGGTTCTTTGAATGCTCGACATGTCCTGGCGAGTACAGCTAGATTTTCATCATAAACGGGGTGTTCAAAAAGATTAAATATATTAAGCAGGATTTCATGAATCAAAAGTGCCTGATGCATTTGCAGCATGCAAACCGGGAGGTGCAAGAGTTTGTATTAGACCAGAAGGCGTGTTTGTGGACTTTAATATTAAATCGCCGCTTTCTGAACCTTCAACTATTCCTGGACCCCGAAGGGGACAGGTTTAGTGTGTCGCAACCTTCGTATATCCGACCCGCCGGTCCGATGCCGAGTTCCGATGGGATTGCGCGCGGGCTCTTTTTCTGCTCAGAGCCAGCGTGGCCACACAACTGTTGTCCGATAGCCACAACTACCACAAGGGCAAGGTAGCGCCACGGCGCGCATTGAAGCCGGTGTCGCACCGCACAGCGACGACGAGGGTGAGGTGGCCCGGTAACTTTCACTACCACAAATAGGGGGTACCGTAGCT